>JASGCC010002725.1:0-27121 GCA_030067915.1 Hydractinia echinata
AAGGTAAACCTAACGAGTTGTATTCACATGCCATGCTTCCCAAGGATCATCTTGAACAAGTCGTCAACATTTCGGCAGTCATGATAGCAACGTGACTATTGGGGAATTCTTCAATGAACGCTACGCCCTGTGTATCGACTTCAGAGCCTCAAATGACAATACCCTGCATGGCTCTGGAAAGCCTCTGCAAAGGCTTAGTGATGGATAACGCTGCACATGACCAAGAAAGCTGACGGAACCGGGGATTTTAGATGTTATATATACTTGCTAATGGACGCGCAGCTGAACATTCTAGACGGTAGATTTCACTCAGTAGAGTATTAGTGACCACAACTCGTGTTTGTCCCTAAGGGCAAAAAACGAGTCAACATGGAGGAGGCCAAATGTTCAAAATGTAAACATATCTTTCTTTAGGCAATTTTAGGATCAAGGCAACGGTCAACTGACAAAAATGTGCATCAAATGCTTGAGCGTAGACAAGGCGTCAATGGATCGTAATACGTGCCCCCATGAAAGGCGGATATCTCGTTGCAAAGACTGCGGTGGCGGAGAAATATGCATCAAACATGGTAGGCGAAGATCCCAATGCAAAGACTGCGGGGGAGTGAGATCTGCATCGAGCATGGTAGGCTAAGATCAAAGTGTAAAGACTGTGGGTGGAAGCATCTGTGACCATCAAAGGGAGAGGTCAAAGTGTAAAGAGTGTGGGGGTGGAAGTGTCTGCAAGCATAAAAAGATAAGATCAATATTGCAAGGACTGTGTGGGGGAAGTATCTGCGACCATCAAAAACAAAGTCGGCAATGCCCTATATGCGACCCTGGACATCTCGCTCACAATGTACGCAACCAAACCCACGATGCCCTGAAGGGAAACAAGGAGCTCAGTTCCCAGGAGCACCTTGGGTGCGATATGGCTAAGCTGCGAGCTCATATTGAAGCCCAGTTTTCCGAGGCATGACCTGGGACAATTATGGCAGGCGGTGGCACATTGATCACAAGGTACCAATTAAATATAGAGAAAATGGGGATGCTCCATCGCTTGCCGAGGTAGCGAAAAGACTGCACTACACCAACACGCAACCTATGTGGGCAAGTGAGAACATTTCAAAAGGCAATCGCTTCGTCTCAAAATAAAGCATGGCGACAATAGCTGTCATCGTAGCAGGTGCGGCAATAAACGCATTAGCATTCAGTGGCACGAACTTTCTATTTAGCAAGCTCTCGCGGCATGGCGAAGTGGAACGAAGAAGACATGACGAGGCCATGGAAAAGCTCAATGATGCCGAGGCCCAGTGGATACGAGATAGACCAGCCAAATTGGACTGGTTTAATGAACAACGGGAGATGCAGATAAAGGCAGGTAAATGCCTTCGCGAACTCGATGACGACCTGTACAAATACTACATCGCGTCAAACAAGAAAGCCCCGATATTGTCTGACTATTATACACCCTCAAAGGAGCAACAGGGTGGGGAATTTACCTTCATCCTTGGATCATTGTCCCTACTAGGCTTCGTGGCTTACAAGTATCTGTAAGAACGTTTTCTGACATATAATAAACATGTCAGAAAAATCACATATTGTTACCGATGAGGAGGCGGAAAAGCTAAGCCAAATTTACTATACCCCAGAACATGTGTGGACCGGGCGCAAGGCTATCAAATTACTCGCGAAGGAGAGCGGTCTATCAAAAAAACTAGTAACCCACTGGTTGTCTCGTCAACTCTTGTGGATACGACACATCAAAGGCCCTAAAAAAATCGACTACCCCCACTTCACCATTACAAGACCAAATGAGATGCATCAGTTTGATCTGTTGTATATGCCGCATGACAAGCTGTATGGAAGCGCCTACAAGTACATATTGACGGGTATTGACGTGGCTTCAAGGTACAAGGTAGCTAGGCCTCTACGTACCAAAAAGGCCGGTGATGTCGCAGATATGATCAAGGATATCTACAAAGCGGGACCTTTACACTACCCAAAGACCTTCCAGTGCGACAATGGTACTGAGTTCAAATCGGATGTAACAAAATTGCTAGAGGACAAGGGGGTGGAAATCAAGAGGGCTACCACCAAGTACCACCATACATTCACGGCATTTGTGGAGTCTTATAACAAGGTACTTGCGGAAAGGCTCTTTAAACCTCAGGATGCGCAACAACTAGCCTCTCATGAGACTAGTAGCACATGGGTCAAACACCTGTACACTATCGTGAAAGGCCTAAACAATACCAAGACTTCTATGATTAATATGAAGCCTAACAAGGCTATGAAGATGGATGAAGTACCGCTTGCAAAAGCAAAGAATACCCCGAAGAAAAACCCTTACCAGAGGACGGGTTGTACCTCTATCTGTTACAACCGGGGGAAGAATATGGTGACTCGAAAAGACGCGCAACTGACGCCTTTTGGAGCAGACAAACTTATAGGCTGGGGCGCATAACGGAGGGTAGCCGCGTGCTGTACTATTTGAAAGACGGCCCTGAAAGAAGCTTCGTCTCGGAAGAGTTGATGCTTATTCCAGAGGACGTTCAGGTAACCCCAGAAGAGGTTAAAGAGTGGTAGATTTCTCGTTTTTCCAAGGAGGACGGTGGCACCTCCCCCACTTTTCCCTATAACTTTTTACTACCCTTGTAGGTAGTAAAAAATTAGTGCCCGTTTAAGTCATATCATTCAGCGAGCTCCAAGAGACGTTCATGTGTGTAGTGTTCACCAAGCCTGAAATGTCTCACACGCTCCGGATTGACTTCAATACATCCACGCTCTCGAAGCCACTTGTAATGGACAATAGAATTCGGGGTTTCTGCTAGTACCAAAATCTCACCCTTGGGGTAGTCAACAAGCTTATTCCGTATTTTTTGCGCTACATACCCCTGTTGGCCACAGATAGCCAGGTATGGCCAGGGATCGTCGTTGTTCTTCTGGATAATGACCATACTGTTATCCTTTCCAGGATCCTCGAGATGGGGCACGGCACGTTGCTGTAGCTCCTCAATTTCATCCCCCAGCACTATGAGCTGTTTGTCCCTATCGTCCAAGTCATCCTCAAGGAGCGCCATGGCAATATCCTTATCCTCAAGGGCTTGACGCTGCTCCTTGAGTTCATCCTGTAATTTCTCAACACCTTTTTGGGCTAACCAAGAGATTAGTTTTACTGCCTTGGCTTTCCTGGAACGGTGTGTAATTTCAAGGGCCCCTCCCAGCGTGACGAAGATGTCATGCCGGTTTTTCCCTCTTCCAAGGGTGTAGTCGCCCACTCGACCCATTAGACCCTCTATTTCTCCCCTTGATATTGTCATATGACGATCAAGACCATACTGCCTAGCATTTGGAATACATAGAAATCTTTCGAGGTCGGCACGTTTAAAATGAGGTTGATTTTGTTCATCAAACAGGGTCTCGATGACTCCTGCGGGCACTGCGTTGAAGAGAGAAAACTGCGACGACATTTTCTATATACCAATGCTTGGCCAGGGGATTTCAACGTGGTCATTCGAGAATCCTCCAAGTCCTAGGGTGTTCCAGATTTACGTACAGGCATGCATGCTTGGATTTTTTCAATTCAGCCTTGATATCATCCCAATCGGAGATCATGTTAGTCTCTTCGTCTATCATTTTCATATCCGAGCGCTCGTGGGGATACCAGAGAAAGAGCTGTTTTTTCTGCCTCCTCAGATTCTTGGGTAATGCAGTATACGATTGCGTGAAGAGCCATAAACTATGCCTTCTGTGCCTACCCGAAATAGCCAATTCAAGT
Source organism: Hydractinia echinata (assembly GCA_030067915.1). NCBI lineage: Eukaryota > Metazoa > Cnidaria > Hydrozoa > Anthoathecata > Hydractiniidae > Hydractinia > Hydractinia echinata. The sequence continues at coordinate 3,761 of JASGCC010002725.1, forward strand.
AGGGATTGTCGACGCTTATCGAGGCTTTCGTCAGATATCATGTCGTCCACTATGAATAACGTCTCTTCACCAGCCAGCAATGAGAAAAATTTCGCTATCCATTCAAACAGTTGGTCCTTGCGATCGATCATAAAGACATAGGGGTCTTTCCAGAGGGAGGCCCTCTCTAAATAGGTGGCATTCCATCTAATTGTAGGGACGACTATGTTGTGATAGTGTTTTTTATACTCATTTTCCAGCAGGTCCAGGACACGTTGCGTCTTGCCACAGCTTGTTGGCCCTGTGAAGATAGCTGTATGGGAGTCTTTTACGACGTCCAACACCATTTATTCCTATTTATTTTCGGTATAGTGCAAAGGCATTCAGCACAGATCCATGTGCAACCGGGGTTGTTTACAAGATGTCCATTACAGGCGGGGCAGAGCTTGGTATTTTGGGTCTTATATTCGAGGGGTAGAGGATCAAATACTATCTTACCCTCTAGGCACCGCAATACCCTGCGATACATTTTAACAAGTAGTGCCTTTTCCGGGCTCTCAGGGGGTGCTCCGATGAGTTCGATGTACTTGGGTATAAAATCGTATGTCAACAGGGTGTAGAGAAGTAGGTAATCTTTATCCTGCTCAAACCCTCTAATTTCGCTGTCAATATCAAGAGGATCTACCTCGTGTTCGATAACAGTATCCTTGCATTTGGTACGCCGCATCTCCTTCGCCTTCGCCTTGGCCAGGCAACCTATACAACTTTTGGTCCTACCATTGCCCCTAATTTTGAATACGCTTCTTCTTGAAATTGTCCATATATAAAAAGCGTTTACAGTTAGAACACTTACATTTCATGGCCTCCTCCATATTGATTTCTATTTGCCCTTGGGGACAAATAGAAACTTTACCATACGCTCATTCTGGAAGTATCAGGATTTTTTATACCAACCCTGCTTGATCGCGTATTCGTCGAACAAGATCGCTGCCGTCATATAGCCGGCGAGCTTCAGGCCGTCCTCCAGGTCCATCTTTTCCCCAGGTCTAGAAACTCCTAGGGCCTTCTTCGCTCCCATGGCTATCAGGATTGTGTACGATACCAGCCTGACGGACTCCCATAAGGAGTTAATAACCATGGTTTCCTTTGGGCTAATGTTGCTTGGTGTTGCTGTACTCATTTATTTAGAGCATTTTAAACATTTCTATATTTGGCTGAGTTTTGCCCTGTTTCCCCTGCTGAGGCTCTGGATTAGTCGCTGGCTTGTGGGATTCATTTCCACCATTTTTGGAGGCAAATTTGTACCATACCCCAACCCCTATCGCCAACACGGCAAGCGTACCTACGCCGTATATGTATACCGACTGTACGGAACTTGCCCCAGAAGAGGCTTTGACTGTAGGCTCTACAGTACCCTCTTGTTGTTTCATTTCTTCCTTTCTTTTTTTCATCAGTGCGGCCAACTTGTGTCCCTGGGCCACACGCCCCGGATGCTTTACTGGTTTTGTAATGACCCTCTCTTCTTGTTTCTGATCTTCTTCACTCATTTATCTTATAGCACCGCCGTCCGAGGCTCTTCCCTAGTCTCCTCCTCCACCTCTTCCTTCTCTTTACCCATATGCCGGGCTGTATGCCCTGCTACCAAAATTGGTGCTAGACACCTTCCAATGGTACAGTACACAAGAATCCCTAGGTCTGTCATGGCGTCCCGGATAATAGGGTCCTCCTCGATATCCTTTCGCAGGTCCTCGACACTGTCGATATCCACTACATTTCCAATCAAATTTGGGTATAGGCTGATTACGTGGGTAGACAGTGCCCTGGCCGTTTTCTCTCCTTTCTCTTGGAGTTCGCGCTGTACGTACTCAGTATGTACCTTGTCAATGGCCTCATCCTTGTCAACAAACCCTTCTGTGCATTTTTTAGGTAGAAGATATCCCTTGCCTTTACGCAGGGCTTCCTTCAGGACCTGACGTTTATCGATAGGCTTTTCAACATGTTCATATTCTGTAGAGGCTGTGTCGAATACTTCTGCAAGCTCTGACATTCTCCTTATTATACGGCGATATCGATAAAAAACATAAACGATCAGGGCATAGGGTAAAATTATAGCGATTAGTAGACACACATTTATTCCCGGGTGGGTACCAGGCGATAATGGCCCCTGGCAAGTGTTGTAATCTGGTCGGGCTGTACAAGCCTTTTATCATCATCCCTGTTGAGTGCTAACTTCGATACCTCTTGGGTATAGACCTTATGCCTCTTATTTTGAATCAGGACCTGACCCCTGTATATATCAACGCCCTCTTCGAGACATCGCCTATAGTCGTCAAAGGTGATGGACTTTTTAGTCACGCATCTTTTAACGCCCTTCGCTTTGCGATCGCCGCCCCCTTTTTTGAGGGTCTCGTAGGCATAGAGTTTTGCTCTCAGGGTGATGAACTCGGTCATGATCTTACCACTTAACTCGTCTTTCATCAGACCCACAACCTTCTTGTTTTTCCCTATGGGGAGAGGTCTATTATCTTCCTCACTGTAGGCACTTGTGTCAAATCTTTTTTCGACGTCGTTGGCTATATCAATATAGAAATCATGTGTCTTGATATGGTATACGAAGGAGTCTGTATCCATGTAACAGAGCTGCAGCTTGCTGCCATATTTTGGCTGCATGTAGTCGTAGTGGAACTCGTACATCACCATTTTTGACAGGTCCAGGATGGCCTGCCCTATATACACCGGTTTGTTGATTTTGACCTCCGTTTTGCCCATCTCTACACCTAGGAGGCGCTTGCTAAACCGGCTTCCACCCTTGAAATTCGGCTTCATGACCAACTTCGTGTACTTGTCCTCGTTGGTAACAAGCTGAATGTTGCGGTGATTCCTAATGTTCTCCATGGTCTTCCCAAACACGCTCAAATTCATGAGTTTGTAGAAGTCTTTCTCAAACTCGTTTTTAGCAGCCGTTCTCAGCCCCGTGTTGTGATCTATATACCCCTTCAGCCATGCCTTCTGGTTAAACCGAATGACCCTGTGCATCCTCTTCAATTCAAGCCCATGTTTTATAGCCTCGTGAAGGGCTCTTATATGCACCACGTACCTCCGCTTGTTTTCCAAATTTGGTACCAGTTTCTCGACCTTGTAGACAATCGTGCGTTCGGGTAGGAACGGCAAATCATTATGTTTGTCATGCAACATCTCGGGGTAGTCAATATCTACCTCTAGAATGTATCCATGTTTATTGTCCATAACGAGCTTCTCGATCCGCTTTTCGGTAAAGGCCTCAACGTTTGACACCCATTTGAAGCCGTCCGTTGGCAGGTCTTGACGCATCGCCCAGCCGTACAGGTTATTGCTATCTAGATATTGGAGGTATGACGATTCAACCTCTGGATCGTACTGGTCTCCCATGTACTTATTGTTTGCCTTGACATAGCGGTTTACGGCCTGGGTTATGCCTCCTCGGATGCCCTTCTCGAACATCAATAGCATGTTGGGATCTGTGAGGAGCTACAGCTTGATTGTAGTGACAATGGTCTCTAACTTTGCGATTATTCTCGCAGTCGTCAAACGGCTTTAAGCAGATATGGCATTCCGTGGCCTCGTTATGTTCCCTTTTTTAGGACCTCTGTCAGTTCCAACATTGGCTGCTGCGGGTAGGTGTTATATAACCGCTTCACCTCGTCCTCCAGGTGGTTCACGAACCTCGTCACACAGTCCTTGCCGCTGTACGCTGTTAGGGGATCCGGTACATCACCATATGCAAAGGTACTATAGGTACACCAGCCAAACGGTACATGCTTACTCAGCTTTTTAGTCTTTTTACCCCTCGCATCTTCTATCGGGATGAGTAGACTCTCTAACTCTGCATAGATAGCAAAGGGTAACTTGAATTGCTGTTGGCCATCCCTATAGTATAGCCATTTTTCAAACTCTTTTGGCATTGTTACCTTGACTGCCTCGTGGTCCTTGCAGTAGCCATGGTGCTTATCTCTCGATTCAACTGTGGAAAAGGCCTGTAGGCAGTTTAGGCAGAAGTGCATTTTTGCAGTATTTTTTGAGGTCTCAATACCTAGGAGTCGCGATAGAATTTTGACGGCCGTGTAGTGGGTCTTTTTGTCATTGGTGATGAGCAGTAGGTTCACCTGCTTGCTGCGTCCGCTCTGCTTCGATCGCCTCAGGATATTAATCTTCTTTCCCGTTACATGCAAGACGTTTACATCAATGTCCTTATTATTATTCTCAAACTTATATATGCTTTTGATGCTTGTCGGAAACTCTATACCCTCCCAATTATAGAGGTCTACGTAGGGTCTCATCTGAGAGATTCGATTCGGGTTCCTTCCTATCTCTTCATGATGTAGGCAAGCGATGACGCCCCATTTGAAACACTCCTCATCTTCATTCACTGGATTAATAACGGCCTTCTTTGATGCTATCCATTTAGGTAGTTCTATGTATGACGAACCCCTTGTTAGCCGCAACTTATGGAAGTCTACATCAAGGTGTAGGATTCGACTAATCGTAAATCCACTTTTGGGTAGTGCCGGATGTTCCACATGTGTCTTGATTTGGGCAAACGTGCCATCAAGCACGTCGTCTACGTCGCTACCTTGGAAGACTGAGGCCATATTGCTATTAAAAGCCTTCTTCACCTCGATGTGCTCATCGTTGGCCCCCTCCATATTTGATGGCTTCCTCCACATCATCCACAGGGACAGCTGTACCTTCGCAGATCCCATATCTTCTACCTGGTCCTCAACCAATGTTTTCACGTTTGGTCTCACCATTCCTATATATCCGTCGACGTCGGCTCCTCCCATACCCGGAATGCGGAAACTTCGAAAGGTCCTGTGGAGAGCATGCTTATGTTCCTGAGGCGTAAAATCTTGCTCCGGCTGTTCATATAGATTTTGGATGTCTTCGAGGTAGTCTTCATCAGCCTCTTTTTCTACCTCATCATGAAGTGTAGGTTTCGTGTTGGCTGCCCTGTTATAGAGATCCACCACCCTACGTTTAAAGGCTGCATAGGTTATCTTGACCCCCTCTTTTATAGGCTTTGGGACAGCGTCCACAAGTCAATTATACCATCCCAGTATCTTGGTTTTCACGATGGAACGATTTTTTAACATTTCCTGCCTCTCGAAGAGATCCATATCCTCGGACGTTATGGGTTTAGCTGGTTGTTTAGGTGGCCTCCAAGCGTAACGTGGTACATCCCCCAATGTTATAGGTTTAGCTGGTTGTTTAGGTGGCCTCCAAGCGTAATGTGGTACGTCAGCCAATAGAGCAATCAATTCAGCCTTCCGTAGTCTATAATACTCGGTTAAGCCAAGGCTTTTAGCAATATCTCGTAACTGCTTCACAGTGTGCGCGTTCATTCCATTTTATTGTATAGATAATGTTTTGCCAGACGATTTCGAGATGGTCAAAACTAACACATTTTGACTGCGCATGCGTTGATTTTTGATGATATTTAGCGTCTTTTGTAGGGGGAGGGGGTGTGATGATATTTATGGGAGTATGATGATATTTATAGGAGTATGATGATATTTATGGGAATGTGATGACGTCAGCGGTGTGCGGGGGAATTTTAGGGACTTGTGCTAGAAATTTTTTACTTATTTGTGGACTAATAGGGACTTGTGTTGGATGGTACTGGATTTGTTGTGTTTGATCGTGGCGTGTGCGTGCGCGTGCGTGCGCCTGTGCTAGAACATACATTTCCCTATCTCTTGCATTTCTTGCATGTTTTCCCTTTTGTTATTCTACAATCTTTGCTAGAGTGTGACGTCATACCACATCTACCACAGGGGTTATTGTTGTAGAACTTTTTGCTGTCTCTGCTATCGTCACTCTTATTATAGACTTTCTTCCCATTGTTTTTGTTGTAATTTCGTTTGTTTCCGAAATGATTCCTTTTCATCATGGTGTTTACTTCACCTACACTTGTTGCGTTTTCTTCAATTTTCTTTGTTTGACTTGCTGACTGTTCTAGAGCTCTTCCTATTCTTAAAAGTTTCTCTAGATTCAAGTCTGTTTCCTGAAGTAATCTTTTGCGAAATTTTGAAGATCGACATTTTGTGATGACTTGATCTCTGATCTCATCATCCAGATTTGTGTACTCACAGTATTGTGCTAACTTCCTCAGTCTGGTAACAAATGCATCAACTGATTCTCCACATTCTTGCTTTGCTTCGTGGAAAATAATTCTTTCATATGGAACATTCTTCTTGATATTGAATTGATCGTTCAACTTTGTCAATGCTTGTTGAAATGTTGTGGCTTCATCTGAATTTGGTAAAGTGTCAAAGATTTGCTGTACTTCCTCTCCTGCCATGTGCAGAAGTGTGGCTCTTTTTTGACCATCATTTACGATCCCAGACGCCTCGATAAAGTAACTAAAACTCTTTCTCCACTTCTCCCAACGCTGTGCTAAGGTCGATGGCTCCCCTTTTGGGTCAAACTGTCTTAATGCTGGCAACTGTACTGGTATTGCAGCTGTAGCCATTCTGATTTTGACTTTCTATGCTTTTGTTTCAATAACTAATTCTATTAAAACTTGCATGAACTCGTATCCTCTGCTCGTCGCCAATTTGTAGTGTTCTAATACCTAGCTGACTAAGATGAACCTAGATTAGTTTGACCGATCAACTATGTGACACACACGAATTCTTATATCAAAATATACCGCCATATTTATATTTCGTCTCCACGTTCTATATCTCTACAATTCTCCCGGTCGCCGATTATATACAAATACTACAATGAGTTTGTCAAAAACTTTTTTATATGTCCCGTAAATAAGGTTGTGGATAGAGGCATCTAGTGATAATATCATTCGAAAAACCAAATTATAATTCTTAATCAGAAATCGGCAAACAGATGCAAAATAATAAGAATATTATTAAGAAATGCTAAGTCAGTAAAAGGTATCGCCTGCAGTCATAATTTGAGACACGATATTTAACTGAGGACGGTCACCGCTTTGTTTACGACCAAACGCAAAGAAAGTCATGCTAACTGGGCAAGGTGAATAAAAATAAATTGTATATCCCAAAAATTATATTCAGTGTTAATAAAAATACAAAATACAACTTGTTTACAAAATACAGGTTTATTATATTTGACCGTTAGCGTATAAACAGTGTTCTTTATTGATTTTTTAAAGACAAAACTTACTTGCTATGTGGACAAGGAGTACAAACTACAGATTACAAAGGACGTCGAGAATAGTCACATTATTTCTACAGATAGCCATAACTCTAAATAAACCAACGAATTATAGATTTTAAAAATAAAGCAAAAAATAACATTGCATGTAGCGGTGCATCTTTCCTACTATAAAACTAACACAAAGTTCAAACCGTCCTTCCAAAATGTCTATCCAAACATCGTCACAAATCTTATTTCGTAGTTATTGTAACACTATAATTAATGATGTAACCTGGTCCATGCCAAGATGTTCTGAAGCTATCGCCAAAGCTAACATGATGTCTACTATAAAAATATTAAATGCAATATAAGAAATTACAAAAAAAACATCTGTGCGAATGTTTCATTTTTATTAAAAGAACTACAAAGTGCTAACACTCTTTACAATATGTCTATCCAAACATCATCACAAAACTGGAATCGTTGTTGTTAAAACATTTATAATTTCTGAAGTAACCTGGACCACTCCAGGCCGATCTTAAGCTAGCACCAAACCTCACAACTTGAACGCCAGCGATTGGATATCCATATGATGTTGCTTTATTCCAAGCTTCATTCGCCGCCCATTTAGGATCACAGTTCTGAAATGAGTGAAGTAAAGTACAAAAAAAACATTAAAGGCTATCTCGTAAAGAGTGTTTACAACAAAATCGGTTTCAAATTGAAAATAATACCTTGTTAGTAATGCTAGCCAAAGCAGCTGAAACAATTCGAGATTGTGTGGACAACGATGGAACTCTAGATGTTTTCTTTGCATAACAAACCACCAAATTTTTATTATGGGAATTGAAGATGTGAGCACATTCACCATAATAATAGTGTGTGGATATGGCATTATAGGCGTTCACCAAAAAATTATAATCCTTGTAAGTACTTTTCATGAAATTCAATACAGTATTCCTGAGATTATCATTTGATTGTCCTGCATTTCTGGCCAGTAAATTACTCATCTGAGATATTACCGTGTTGCGATTTATACCAGTTTGAGGAGTACCGCGACAGTACATAGCATTTAGTTGATTAACATCTGTCTGGGACATCCCACATGTAAAGCATCGACCCAGTTGCTGACTTGGATTGCTTCTTGCTGCAATGGTTTGCTGTTGCCGTCCATTAAAGAAGTTCCCAAATGTATATCTGTACAAGATAATTTCATGTCAGAGTAAGTATAAGCAAGTAAATAGGTTTTTTATTCAAGGATAAAAAATGAAAACAAACGACTTACTTTGTGTAATGCATAACTGATCGGTAATCGTAAGGAAATCCAAATGTTGTGATATCCCTTGCTAATTTCTTATCAAAATTATGCGCTTGGCCTAATCAAAATTAAAAATCTCATTTAAATATGTGACGAATTTAAAGAACACACAACAGAATATGAACGATTGACTATAAATAATAAGTTTGCCTAAAGAGAAAAAGGTTAAAATAACTAACCCTGTTGAACGTTGTGGAGGAAAATGTGGACGTAGTTATCCCGGTCTGGTCTTGATTGTTCATGCCAGAAACCTAAAGCATGCATGATCTAAAGGAGATAAATATTGTTCATAACTTATTTCTTTTTTTGTAAAAAACATCTAATGATGATAGCAATACTCGCCTCGTGAATAGCAGTCATTCTGTATTCACACCCTAAACCCAAAGACACTAGTTGTTTTCCTCCTGATCTGCCAACATAACTCCAACATCTGGTACAACAAAAATAGTCATATTACTATCAATCTTTAAGGGTAATAAACTACAACTAATTAAAACGTTCCCGCGCTGTTAATTAAGTTTTTTTTTGTGGGTGAAGAAAAATAGTGAAATATTTCTTTCTTTCCAGCAACGCAACTTTGGAATTGCATCCAATTTGACCATTACTTTTTGCTACAGTATATTGCATGCCTTGATTTAATATTCTTTGATAAACCTTCATATTTAAGTTCCAAAGTATGCTTGGTAAAATTTAGGAATATTTAGATATGTCCAATTGAAATCACATGTTTCATTTCGAAAGTCATCTCCTGGGAAAGAAATTGGCTTTTAAATTTTGGAAGCATACATATCTGTTGAGCTGATATATTTATCATTGGGCTTACCATATGCTTATTCTTCAGTAAATTTAAGCTTGGATTTTGCTTAGAAACTTTACGGTTATGAAAACAAAACTTGTAGATCAATAAACAATATTCCAGTTAACCAAGTTCTTGACGTATATGATTCAAGTTACATTTTTTTACAAAACATTTTGTTTTTGCACTTACGTTGCCTAACCTTTTTTTTTTTTAGTTTTCCACTAATAGTACCAATATCATGTTTTTTTTTTTCTCACTTTTAACTTCATTCTTTTCGTAAAAGTCGATCTCCTATAGAGAATTTGCAGGAAATCTTACCCATTTCCCCTAAAAAATGACAAGTAGCTAGTATCTCCAGATCTTTTCGGACGAAAGGTAATACATGTCTTTAATTTGTACTCAGCAATGGCGCTTGTTATCGCAGACCTTGCCGTCGAGCCTACAAAGAATGAAGAAATTGTTGCCAAAAAACTGTACTAAATAAAAAAGATGACTTCTATATGTTAAATGGTCACAAATCATTCCTACCTAAACTTCCTTCAATTTGATATGGAACAGGCAATGTCCATCTCTGATTAGTATATATTGTTGCATCTTCTAATCTCTCAGATGGTCCTTCATCGCTGGAAGATTTTGTTCCAAATAAGGCTTCTTCTTCTCCCTTGCGGAACATAATGTCTTCATGATCGAGATGATCTCCTTTACCTAAATCGCAAACAGTGGTGATTTTTCATAAGCGTATTTGGACATTTAAAAACTGCCTATATATTTTTTGATAAACCTTTATTTTTTTGTTCAAGTGAAGTATTAAGGTTATGATATAAAAATATGTCAAGTTGAAAACATGTGTTTCATTTTAACAATCATCTACTGGGAAAGAAATTCCAACAAATCATCCCAGATATGACTTTTAAATTTCGGCAACATACATATACTCATGATTTAGCTTACCATATGCTTATTTTTCAGTTAATCTAAGCCCTGGTTTCTGTTTTAGAGACTTTACGGTTTAAAAAAAAAAACCGTAGGTCAATAAACAGTATTCCAGTTAACACAGTTCTTGACGTATATGACCCAAGTTACTTTTTTACAAAGCATTGTGTTTTTGCACTTACGTTGTCCAACTCGCTTTTTTTTTAGTTTTCCATTTACGGTATCGATATCATGGGAGTTTTTGGAGTCACTTTCAATATCATTGTCTTCGTCACTTTCTTCTTCTTCTTCCTTGCGGAATATAATGTCTTCATGATCGAGATGATTTCCTTTACCTAAATCGCAAACAGTGGTGATTTTTCATAAGCGTATTTGGACATTTAAAAACTGGCTATATTTTTTTGATAAACCTTCATTTTTTTGTTCAAGTGAAGTATTAAGGTTATGATATAAAAATATGTCAAGTTGAAAACATGTGTTTCATTTTAACAATCATCTACTGGGAAAGAAATTCCAACAAATCATCCCAGATATGACTTTTAAATTTCGGCAACATACATATACTCATGATTTAGCTTACCATATGCTTATTTTTCAGTTAATCTAAGCCCTGGTTTCTGCTTTAGAGACTTTACGGTTTTAAAAACAAAAACCGTAGGTCAATAAACAGTATTCCAGTTAACACAGTTCTTGACGTATATGACCCAAGTTACTTTTTTACAAAGCATTGTGTTTTTGCACTTACGTTGTCCAACTCGCTTTTTTTTTAGTTTTCCATTTACGGTATCGATATCATGGGAGTTTTTGGAGTCACTTTCAATATCATTGTCTTCGTCACTTTCTTCTTCTTCTCCCTTGCGGAACATAATGTCTTCATGATCGAGATGATTTCCTTTACCTAAATCGCAAACAGTGGTGATTTTTCATAAGCGTATTTGGACATTTAAAAAACTGCTATATATTTTTTGATAAACCTTTATTTTTGTTCAAGTGAAGTAATTAAGGTTATGATATAAAATATGTCAAGTTGAAAACATGTGTTTGCATTTAACAATCATCTACTGGAAAGAAATTCCAACAAATCATCCCAGATATGACTTTTAAGTTTCGGCAACCATACATATACTCATGATTTAGCTTACCCATAATGCCTTATTTTTCAGTTAATCTAAGCCCCTGGTTTCTGCTTTAGAGACTTTACGGTTTTAAGAACAAAAAACCGTAGGTGAATAAACAGTATTCCAGTTAACACAGTTCTTGACGTATGTGACCCAAGTTACTTTTTACAAAGCATTGTGTTTTGCACTTACGTTGTCCAACTCGCTTTTTTTTAGTTTTCCCATTTACGGTATCGATATCATGGGAGTTTTGGGGTCACTTTCAATATCATTGTCTTCGTCACTTTCTTCTTCTTCTCCCTTGCGGAACATAATGTCTTCATGATCGAGATGATCTCCTTTACCTAAATCGCAAACAGTGGTGATTTTTCATAAGCGTATTTGGACATTTAAAAACTGGCTATATATTTTTTTGATAAACCTTTATTTTTTTGTTCAAGTGAAAGTATTAAGGTTATGATATAAAAATATGTCAAGTTGAAAACATGTGTTTCATTTTAACAATCCATCTTACTGGGAAAGAAATTCCAACAAATCATCCCAGATATGACTTTTAAACTTCGGCAACATACATATACTCATGGGTTTAGTTACCATATGCTTATTTTCAGTTAATGTAAAGCCCTGGTTTCTGCTTTAGAGACTTTACGGGTTTTAAAAACAAAAACCGTAGGTCAATAAACAGTATTCCAGTTAACACAGTTTCTTGACGTAGATGACCCCAAGTTACTTTTTTACAAAGGCATTGTGTTTTGCACCTACGTTGTCCAACTCGCTTTTTTTTTAGTTTTCCATTTACGGTATCAATATCATGGGAGTTTTTGGAGTCCAGTTTGAATATCATTGTCTTCGTCACTTTCTTCTTCCTTCTCCCTTGCGGAACATAATGTCTTCATGATCGAGATGATTTCCTTTACCTAAATCGCAAACAGTGGTGAATTTTCATAAGCGTATTTGGACAATTTAAAAACTGGCTATATTTTTTTTGATAAACCTTCCTTTTTTTGTTCAAGTGAAGTATTAAGGTTATGATATAAAAATATGTCAAGTTGAAAACCATGTGTTTCATTTTCACAATCATCTACTGGGAAAGAAATTTCCAACAAATCATCCCAGATATGACTTTAAACATCCGGCAACATACATATACTCATGATTTAGCTGACATATGCTTATTTTTTCAGTTAATCTAAGCCCTGGTTTCTGCTTTAGAGACTTTACGGTTTTAAAAACAAAAACCGAAGGTCAATAAACAGTATTCCAGTTAACACAGTTCTTGACGTATATGACCCAAGTTACTTTTTTACAAAGCATTGTGTTTTTGCACTTACGTTGTCCAACTCGCTTTTTTTTTAGTTTTCCATTTACGGTATCGATATCATGGGAGTTTTTGGGGTCACTTTCAATATCATTGTCTTCGTCACTTTCTTCTTCTTCTCCCTTGCGGAACATAATGTCTTCATGATCGAGATGATCTCCTTTACCTAAATCGCAAACAGTGGTGATTTTTCATAAGCGTATTTGGACATTTAAAAACTGCCTATATATTTTTTGATAAACCTTCATTTCTTTGTTCAAGTGAAGTATTAAGGTTATGATATAAAAATATGTCAAGTTGAAAACATGTGTTTCATTTTAACAATCATCTACTGGGAAAGAAATTCCAACAAATCATCCCAGATATGACTTTTAAATTTCGGCAACATACATATACTCATGATTTAGCTTACCATATGCTTCTTTTTCAGTTAATCTAAGCCCTGGTTTCTGCTTTAGAGACTTTACGGTTTAAAAAAAAAAACCGTAGGTCAATCAACAGTATTCCAGTTAACACAGTTCTTGACGTATATGACCCAAGTTACTTTTTTTACAAAGCATTGTGTTTTTGCACTTACGTTGTCCAACTCGCTTTTTTTTTAGTTTTCCATTTACGGCATCGATATCATGGGAGTTTTTGGAGTCGCTTTCAATATCATTGTCTTCGTCAGCTTTCTTCTTCTTCTCCCTTGCGGAAATAATGTCTTCATGATCGAGATGATTTCCTTTACCTTAAATCGCAAAAAGTGGGATTTTTCATAAGCGTATTGGACATTAAAAACTGGCTATATTTTTTTGATAAAACCTTCATTTCTTTGTTCAGTGAAGTATTAAGGTTATGATATAAAAATATGTCAAGTTGAAAACATGTGTTTCATTTTAACAATCATCTACTGGAAAGAAATTCCAACAAATCATCCCAGATATGACTTTTAAGTTTCGGCAACATACATATAACTCATGATTTAGCTACCATATGCTTATTTTTCAGTTAATCTAAGCCCTGGTTCTGCTTTAGAGACTTTACGGTTTTAAAAACAAAAACCGTAGGTCAATAAACAGTATTCCAGTTAACACAGTTCTTGACGTATATGACCCAAGTTACTTTTTTACAAAGCATTGTGTTTTTGGCACCTACGTTGTCCAACTCGCTTTTTTTTCAGTTTCCATTTACGGTATCGATATCATGGGAGTTTTTTGGAGTCACTTTGCAATATCATTGTCTTCGTCACTTTCTTCCTTCTCCCCTTGCGGAACATAATGTCTTCATGATCGAGATGATTTCCTTTACCTAAATCGCAAACAGTGGGATTTTTTCATAAGCGTATTTGGACATATAAAAACTGGCTATATTTTTTTTGATAAACCTTCATTTTTTGTTCAAGTGAAGTATTAAGGTTATGATATAAAAATATGTCAAGTTGAAAACATGTGTTTCATTTTAACAATCATCTACTGGAAAGAAATTCCAACAAATCATCCCAGATATGAACTTTTAAACTCGGCAACATACATATACTCATGATTTAGCTTACCATATGCTTATTTTTCAGTTAATCTAAGCCCTGGTTTCTGCTTTAGAGACTTTACGGTTTTAAAAACAAAACCGTAGTTCAATAAACAGTATTCCAGTTAACACAGTTCTTGACGTATATGACCCAAGTTACTTTTTTACAAAGCATTGTGTTTTTGCACTTACGTTGTCCAACTCGCTTTTTTTTTAGTTTTCCATTTACGTTATCGATATCATGGGAGTTTTTGGGAGTCACTTTCAATATCATTGTCTTCGTCACTTCTTCTTCCTCTCCCTTGCGGAACATAATGTCTTCATGATCGAGATGATTTCCTTTACCTAAATCGCAAACAGTGGAGATTTTTCATAAGCGTATTTGGACATATAAAAACTGGCTATATTTTTTTTGATAAACCTTCATTTTTCTTTTCAAGTGAAGTATTAAGGTTATGATATAAAAATATGTCAAGTTGAAAACATGTGTTTCATTTTAACAATCATCTACTGGAAAGAAATTCCAACAAATCATCCCAGATATGACTTTTAAACTCGGCAACATACATATACTCATGATTTAGCTTACCATATGCTATTTTTCAGTTAATATAAGCCCTGGTTTCTGCTTTAGAGACTTTACGGTTTTAAAAACAAAAACCGTAGGTCAATAAACAGTAATTCCAGTTAACACAGTTCTTGACGTATATGACCCAAGTTACTTTTTACAAAGCATTGTGTTTTTGCACTTACGGTTGTCCAACTCGCTTTTTTTTTTAGTTTTCCATTTACGGTATCGATATCATGGGAGTTTTTGGAGTCACTTTCAATATCATTGTCTTCGTCACCTTTCTCTTCTTCCCTTCGGAACATAATGTCTTCATGATCGAGATGATTTCCTTTACCTAAATCGCAAACAGTGGGGATTTTTCATAAGCGTATTTGGACATTTAAAACTGGCTATATTTTTTTGATAACCTTCATTTCTTTTGTTCAAGTGAAGTATTAAGGTTATGATATAAAAATATGTCAGTTGAAACATGTGTTTCATTTTCACAATTATCTACTGGGAAAGAAATTCCAACAAATCATCCCAGATATGACTTTTAAATTTCGGCAACATACATATACTCATGATTTAGCTTACATATGCTTTTTTTCAGTTAATCTAAGCCCTGGTTTCTGCTTTAGAGGACTTTACGGTTTTAAAAACAAAAACCGTAGGTCAATAAACAGTATTCCAGTTAACACAGTTCTTGACGTATTATGACCCAAGTTACTTTTTTACAAAGCCATTGTGTTTTTGCACTTACGTTGTCCAACTCGCTTTTTTTTAGTTTTCCATTTACGGTATCGATATCATGGGAGTTTTTGGAGTCACTTTCAATATCATTGTCTTCGTCACTTTCTCCTTCTTCTCCCTTGCGGAACATAATGTCTTCATGATCGAGATGATTTCCTTTACCTAAATCGCAAAAAGTGGGGATTTTTCATAAGCGTATTTGGACATTTAAAAACTGGCTATAATTTTTTTGATAAACCTTCTTTTTTTTGTTCAAGTGAAGTATTAAAGGTTATGATATAAAAATATGTCTAGTTGAAACCATGTGTTTCATTTTCACAATCATCTACTGGGAAAGAAATTCCAACAAATCATCCCAGATATGACTTTTAAAACTACGGCAACATACATATACTCATGATTTAGCTTACCATATGCTTATTTTTTCAGTTAATCTAAGCCCTGGTTTCTGCTTTAGAGACTTTACGGTTTTAAAAACAAAAACCGTAGGTCAATAAACAGTATTTCCAGTTAACACAGTTCTTGACGTATATGACCCAAGTTACTTTTTTACAAAGCATTGTGTTTTTGCACTTACGTTGTCCAACTCGCTTTTTTTTTTAGTTTTCCATTTACGGTATCGATATCATGGGAGTTTTTGGAGTCACTTTCAATATCATTGTTCTTCGTCACTTTCTCTTCTTCTCCCTTGCGGAACATAATGTCTTCATGATCGAGATGATTTCCTTTACCTAAATCGCAAAAAGTGGGGATTTTTCATAAGCGTATTTGGACATTTAAAAAACTGGCTATATTTTTTTTGATAACCTCTTTTTTTGTTTCAAGTGAAGTATTAAGGTTATGATATAAAAATATGTCAAGTTGAAACCATGTGTTTCATTTTCAGAATCATCTACTGGGAAAGAAATTCAACAAATCATCCCAGATATGACTTTTAAACTACGGCAACATACATATACTCATGATTTAGCTTACCATATGCTTATTTTTCATGTTAAAATAAACCCTGGTTTCTGCTTTAGAGACTTACGGTTTTAAAACAAAATCGTAGGTCAATAAACAGTATTCCAGTTAACACAGTTCTTGACGTATATGACCCAAGTTACTTTTTACAAAGCATTGTGTTTTGCACTTACGTTGTCCAGCTCGCTTTTTTTTTAGTTTTCCATTTACGGTATCGATATCATGGGAGTTTTTGGAGTTCAATTTCAATATCATTGTCTTTCGTCACTTTCTCCTTCTTCTCCCTTGCGGAACATAATGTCTCATGATCGAGATGATTCCTTTACCTAAATCGCAAACAGTGGTGATATTTCATAAGCGTATTTGGACATTTAAAAACTGGCTATATTTTTTTGATAAACCTTCATTTTTTTGTTCAAGTGAAGTATTAAGGTTATGATATAAAAATATGTCAAGTTGAAAACATGTGTTTCATTTTACAAATCATCTACTGGGAAAGAAATTCCAACAAATCATCCCAGATATGATTTTAAACTACGGCAACATACATTACTCATGATTTAGCTTACCATATGCCTATTTTTCAGTTAAAATAAACCCTGGTTTCTGCTTTAGAGACTTTACGGTTTTAAAAACAAAATCGTAGGTCAATAAACAGTATTCCAGTTAACACAGTTCTTGACGTATATGACCCAAGTTACTTTTTTACAAAGCATTGTGTTTTTGCACTTACGTTGTCCAACTCGCCTTTTTTTTTAGTTTTCCATTTACGGTATCGATATCATGGGAGTTTTTGGAGTCACTTTCAATATCATTGTCTTCGTCACTTTCTTCTTCTTCTCCCTTGCGGAACATAATGTCTTCATGATCGAGATGATTTCCTTTACCTAAATCGCAAACAGTGGGTGATTTTCATAAGCGTATTTGGACATTTAAAACTGGCTATATTTTTTTTGATAAACCTTCTTTTTTTGTTCAAGTGAAGTATTAAGGTTATGATATAAAATATGTCAAGTTGAAAACATGTGTTTCATTTTAACAATCATCTACTGGGAAAGAAATTCCAACAAATCATCCCAGATATGACTTTTAAACTCGGCAACATACATAACTCATGATTTAGCTTACCATATGCTTATTTTTCAGTTAATCTAAGCCCTGGATTTCTGCTTTAGAGACTTTACGGTTTTAAAAACAAAACCGTAGGTCAATAAACAGTATTCCAGTTAACACAGTTCTTGACGTATATGACCCAAGTTACTTTTTTACAAAGCATTGTGTTTTTGCACTTACGTTGTCCAACTCGCTTTTTTTTAGTTTTTCCATTTACGTATCGATATCATGGGAGTTTTTGGAGTCACTTTCAATATCATTGTCTTCGTCACTTTCTCTTCTTCTCCTTGCGGAATATAATGTCTTCATGATCGAGATGATTTCCTTTACCTAAATCGCAAACAGTGGTGATTTTTCATAAGCGTATTTGGACATATAAAAACTGGCTATATTTTTTTTGATAAACCTTCATTTCTTTGTTCAAGTGAAGTATTAAGGTTATGATATAAAAATATGTCAAGTGAAAACATGTGTTTCATTTTAACAATCACCTACTGGGAAACGAAATTCCAACAAATCATCCCAGATATGACTTTTAAATTTCGGCAACATACATATACTCATGATTTAGCTTACCATATGCTTATTTTTCAGTTAATCTAAGCCCTGGTTTCTGCTTTAGAGACTTTACGGTTTTAAAAACAAAAACCGTAGGTCAATAAACAGTATTCCAGTTAACACAGTTCTTGACGTATATGACCCAAGTTACTTTTTTACAAAGCATTGTGTTTTTGCACTTACGTTGTCCAACTCGCTTTTTTTTTTAGTTTTCCATTTACGTTATCGATATCATGGGAGTTTTTGGAGTCACTTTCAATATCATTGTCTTCGTCACTTTCTCCTTCTTCGGAATATAATGTCTTCATGATCGAGATGATTTCCTTTACCTAAATCGCAAAAAGTGGTGATTTTTCATAAGCGTATTTGGACATATAAAAACTGGCTATATTTTTTTTGATAAGCCTTCATTTCTTTGTTCAAGTGAAGTATTAAGGTTATGATATAAAAATATGTCAAGTTGAAACCATGTGTTTCATTTTCACAATTATCTACTGGGAAAGAAATTCCAACAAATCATCCCAGATATGACTTTTAAATTTCGGCAACATACATATACTCATGATTTAGCTTACCATATGCTTATTTTTCAGTTAATCTAAGCCCTGGTTTCTGCTTTAGAGACTTTACGGTTTTAAAAACAAAAACCGTAGGTCAATAAACAGTATTCCAGTTAACACAGTTCTTGACGTATATGACCCAAGTTACTTTTTTACAAAGCATTGTGTTTTTGCACTTACGTTGTCCAATTCGCTTTTTTTTTAGTTTTCCATTTACGGTATCGATATCATGGGAGTTTTTGGAGTCACTTTCAATATCATTGTCTTCGTCACTTTCTCCTTCTTCTCCCTTGCGGAACATAATGTCTTCATGATCGAGATGATTTTCCTTTACCTAAATCGCAAACAAGTGGGGATTTTTCATAAGCGTATTTGGACATTTAAAACTGGCTATATTTTTTTTGATAACCTTCATTTTTTTGTTCAAGTGAAGTATTAAGGTTATGATATAAAAATATGTCAAGTTGAAACCATGTGTTTCATTTTCACAATTATCTACTGGGAAAGAAATTCCAACAAATCATCCCAGATATGACTTTTAAACTTCGGCAACATACATATACTCATGATTTAGCTTACCATATGCTTATTTTTCAGTTAATCTAAGCCCTGGTTCTGCTTTAGAGACTTTACGGTTTTAAAAAACAAAAACCGTAGGTCAATAAACAGTATTCCAGTTAACACAGTTCTTGACGTATATGACCCAAGTTACTTTTTTACAAAGCATTGTGTTTTTGCACTTACGTTGTCCAACTCGCTTTTTTTTTTAGTTTTCCATTTACGGTATCGATATCATGGAAGTTTTTGGAGTCACTTTCAATATCATTGTCTTCGTCACTTTCTCCTTCTTCTCCTTGCGGAACATAATGTCTTCATGATCGAGATGATTTCCTTTACCTAAATCGCAAAAAGTGGGGATTTTTCATAAGCGTATTTGGACATTTAAAAACTGGCTATATTTTTTTGATAAACCTTCTTTTTTTTTGTTCAAGTGAAGTATTAAGGTTATGATGTAAAAATATGTCCAGTTGAAACCATGTGTTTCATTTTCACAATCATCTACTGGGAAAGAAATTCCAACAAATCATCCCAGATGTGACTTTTAAACTACGGCAACATACATATACTCATGATTTAGCTTACCATATGCTTATTTTTCAGTTAATCTAAGCCCTGGTTTCTGCTTTAGAGACTTTACGGTTTTTAAAAACAAAAACCGTAGGTCAATAAACAGTATTCCAGTTAACACAGTTCTTGACGTATATGACCCAAGTTACTTTTTTTA
The DNA here is from genome assembly GCA_030067915.1 of Hydractinia echinata. Lineage (NCBI taxonomy): Eukaryota > Metazoa > Cnidaria > Hydrozoa > Anthoathecata > Hydractiniidae > Hydractinia > Hydractinia echinata. The sequence goes on from JASGCC010002725.1 coordinate 23,666, forward strand.
CAAAGCATTGTGTTTTTGCACTTACGTTGTCCAACTCGCTTTTTTTTTAGTTTTCCATTTACGGTATCGATATCATGGGAGTTTTTGGAGTTACTTTCAATATCATTGTCTTCGTCACTTTCTCCTTCTTCTCCCTTGCGGAACATAATGTCTTCATGATCGAGATGATTTCCTTTACCTAAATCGCAAAAAGTGGGGATTTTTCATAAGCGTATTTGGACATTTAAAAACTGGCTATATTTTTTTGATAAACCTTCTTTTTTTTTGTTCAAGTGAAGTATTAAGGTTATGATATAAAAATATGTCAAGTTGAAACCATGTGTTTCATTTTCACAATCATCTACTGGGAAAGAAATTCCAACAAATCATCCCAGATATGACTTTTAAACTACGGCAACATACATATACTCATGATTTAGCTTACCATATGCTTATTTTTCAGTTAATCTAAACCCTGGTTTCTGCTTTAGAGACTTTACGGTTTTAAAAACAAAATCGTAGGTCAATAAACAGTATTCCAGTTAACACAGTTCTTGACGTATATGACCCAAGTTACTTTTTTACAAAGCATTGTATTTTTGCACTTACGTTGTCCAACTCGCTTTTTTTTTAGTTTTCCATTTACGGTATCCATATCATGGGAGTTTTTTGGAGTTCAGTTTGAATATCATTGTCTTCGTCACTTTCTTCTTCTTCTCCCTTGCGGACATAAATGTCTTCATGATCGAGATGATTTCCTTTACCTAAATCGCAAAACAGTGGTGATTTATTCATAAGCGTATTTGGACATTTAAAAACTGGCTATATTTTTTTGAATAAACCTTCATTTTTGTTCAAGTGAAGTATTAAGGTTATGATATAAAAATATGTCAAGTTGAAAACATGTGTTTCAATTTTAACAATTCATCTACTGGGAAAGAAATTCCAACAAATCATCCCAGATATTGACTTTTAAACTTACGGCAACATACATACCTCATGATTTAGCTTACCATATGCCTATTTTTCAGTTAATATAAGCCCTGGTTTCTGCTTTAGAGACTTTACGGTTTTAAAAACAAAACCGTAGGTCAATAAACAGTATTCCAGTTAACACAGTTCTTGACGTATATGACCCAAGTTACTTTTTTACAAAGCATTGTGTTTTTGCACTTACGTTGTCCAACTCCGCTTTTTTTTTAGTTTTCCATTTACGGTATCGATATCATGGGAGTTTTTGGAGTCACTTTCAATATCATTGTCTTCGTCACTTTCTTCTTCTTCTCCCTTGCGGAACATAATGTCTTCATGATCGAGATGATTTCCTTTACCTAAATCGCAAACAGTGGGATTTTTCATAAGCGTATTTGGACATTTAAAAACTGGCTATATTTTTTTTGATAAACCTTCTTTTTTTGTTCAAGTGAAGTATTAAGGTTATGATATAAAAATATGTCAAGTTGAAACCATGTGTTTCATTTTCACAATCATCTACTGGGAAAGAAATTCCAACAAATCATCCCAGATATGACTTTTAAACTCGGCAACATACATATACTCATGATTTAGCTTACCATATGCTTATTTTTCAGTTAATCTAAGCCCTGGTTTCTGCTTTAGAGACTTTACGGTTTTAAAAACAAAAACCGTAGGTCAATAAACAGTATTCCAGTTAACACAGTTCTTGACGTATATGACCCAAGTTACTTTTTTACAAAGCATTGTGTTTTTGCACTTACGTTGTCCAACTCGCTTTTTTTTTAGTTTTCCATTTACGGTATCGATATCATGGGAGTTTTTGGAGTCACTTTCAATATCATTGTCTTCGTCACTTTCTTCTTCTTCTCCCTTGCGGAACATAATGTCTTCATGATCGAGATGATTTCCTTTACCTAAATCGCAAAAAGTGGGATTTTTCATAAGCGTATTTGGACATTTAAAAACTGGCTATATTTTTTTTGATAAACCTTCTTTTTTGTTCAAGTGAAGTATTAAGGTTATGATATAAAAATATGTCAAGTTGAAACATGTGTTTCATTTTCACAATCATCTACTGGGAAAGAAATTCCAACAAATCATCCCAGATATGACTTTTAAACTCGGCAACATACATATACTCATGATTTAGCTTACCATATGCTTTTTTTCAGTTAATCTAAGCCCTGGTTTCTGCTTTAGAGACTTTACGGTTTTAAAAACAAAAACCGTAGGTCAATAAACAGTATTCCAGTTAACACAGTTCTTGACGTATATGACCCAAGTTACTTTTTTACAAAGCATTGTGTTTTTGCACTTACGTTGTCCAACTCGCTTTTTTTTTAGTTTTCCATTTACGGTATCGATATCATGGGAGTTTTTGGAGTCACTTTCAATATCATTGTCTTCGTCACTTTCTCCTTCTTCTCCCTTGCGGAACATAATGTCTTCATGATCGAGATGATTTCCTTTACCTAAATCGCAAAAAGTGGGGATTTTTCATAAGCGTATTTGGACATTTAAAAACTGGCTATATTTTTTTGATAAACCTTCATTTTTTTGTTCAAGTGAAGTATTAAGGTTATGATATAAAAATATGTCAAGTTGAAACATGTGTTACATTTTCACAATCATCTACTGGGAAAAAAATTCCAACAAATCATCCCAGATATGACTTTTAAACTTCGGCAACATACATATACTCATGATTTAGCTTACCATATGCTATTTTTCAGTTAATATAAGCCCTGGTTTCTGCTTTAGAGACTTTACGGTTTTAAAAACAAAAACCGTAGGTCAATAAACAGTATTCCAGTTAACACAGTTCTTGACGTATATGACCCAAGTTACTTTTTTACAAAGCATTGTGTTTTTGCACTTACGTTGTCCAACTCGCTTTTTTTTTAGTTTTCCATTTACGGTATCGATATCATGGGAGTTTTTGGAGTCACTTTCAATATCATTGTCTTCGTCACTTTCTTCTTCTTCTCCTTGCGGAACATAATGTCTTCATGATCGAGATGATTTCCTTTACCTAAATCGCAAAAGGGGATTTTTCATAAGCGTATTTGGACATTTAAAAACTGGCTATATTTTTTTTGATAAACCTTCATTTTTTTGTTCAAGTGAAGTATTAAGGTTATGATATAAAAATATGACAAGTTGAAAACATGTGTATATGTATGTTGCCGAAATTTAAAAGTCATATCTGGGATGATTTGTTGGAATTTCATTTCCAGTAGATGATTGTGAAAATGAAACACATGTTTTCAACTTGACATATTTTTATATCATAACCTTAATACTTCACTTGAACAAAAAAATGATGGTTTATCAAAAAAATTTAGCCAGTTTTTAAATGTCCAAATACGCTTATGAAAAATCTCCACTGTTTGCGATTTAGGTAAATGAAATCATCTCGATCTTGAGGACATTACGTTCCGCAAGGGAGAAGAAGAAGAAAGTGACGAAGACAATGATATTGAAAGTGACATTTTAACA
>JASGCC010002726.1:0-27116 GCA_030067915.1 Hydractinia echinata
TAGACAGAGAAAGTACGCAGGGAGTAAACTCATTTCGCGAACGATTTTTTAAAATGTGGTTTTCACCACTAAACCGCATGAGACTTGTAGTTTCAAAAATGGTATCATTTCTGATGAGACGCCGAATGAAAGCAGTTTAATGGCCGGAAACCGAAATCCCGGGTTTTACCGTAAATCCCGGTCTCGGCCTGAATATTCGAATGTATACATATAAAGTACCCAGGGAGTAAACTCATTTCCCGACCGATTTTTAAAATGCGGTTTCCAGCACCAAAACGCAGGAGACTTGTAGTTTTCAATAATGGTATCATTTTTGATTAGGGGTGGAATGAAAGCAGTTTAATCGCCGGAAACAGAAAAACACGCGGTTTCCCGAAAATCCCGGGCTTGGCCCGTATATTCGAATGTATACAATGAAAGTACCCAGGGAGTAAACTCATTTCGCGAACGATTTTAAATGCTGTTTTCACCACTAAAACGTATGAGACTTGTAGTTTTCAAAAATGGCATCATTTTTCATGAGACGGTGCCGAATGAAAGCAGTTTAGTGGACGGAAACCTAAAACCGCGCGGTTTCCCATAGATCCCGTCACGGCCCGTATAGTCGAATGTATACAAAGAAAGTACCCAGGGATAAACTCATTTCCCGAACGATTTTGAAAATGCTGTTTTCACCACTAAAACGTATGAGAATTGTAGTTTACAAAAATGGTATCATTTTTGATGAGACGCCGAATGAAAGCAGTTTAATGGCCGGAAACCGAAATCCCGCGTTTTACCATAAATCCCGGTCTCGGCCCGTATATTCGAATGTATACATATAAAGTACCCAGCGAGTAAACTCATTTCCCGAACGATTTTTAAAATACGGTTTCCAGCACTAAAACGCAGGAGACTTGTAGTTTTCAATAATGGTATCATTTTTGATTAGACGTGGAATGAAAGCAGTTTAATTGCCGGAAACAGAAAACACGCGGTTTCCCGAAAATCACGGGCTTGGCCCGTATAGTCGAATGTATACAAAGAAAGTACCCAGGTAGTAAACTCATTTCCCGACCGATTTTTAAAATGCGGTTTCCAGCACCAAAACGCAGGAGACTTGTAGTTTTCAATAATGGTATCATTTTTGATTAGGGGTGGAATGAAAGCAGTTTAATCGCCGGAAACAGAAAACACGCGGTTTCCCGAAAATCCCGGGCTTGGCCCGTATATTCGAATGTATACAATGAAAGTACCCAGGGAGTAAACTCATTTCCCGAACGATGTTTAAAATGTGGTTTTCACCACAAAACCGCATGAGACTTGTAATTTTCAAAAACGGTATCATTTGTGATCAAACGCCGAGTGAAAGCAATTTAATCGCCGGTAACCGAAAACTCATGGTTTCCCGTAAATCCCCGTCACGGCCCGCATAACCGAATGTATACAAAGAAAGTACCCAGGAGTAACTCATTTCCCGAACGATTTTTAAAATGTTGTTTTCACCACTAAAACGTTTGAGACTTGTAGTTTTCAATAATGGTATCATTTTTTATTAGACGTGGAATGAAAGCAGTTTAATCGCCGGAAACAGAAAACACGCGGTTGCCGGAAAAATCCCGGACTTGGCCCGTATATGCGAATGTATACAAAGAAAGTACCCAGGGAGTATACTAATCTCCAGAATGATTTTTTAAATGCGGGTTTCACAACTAAAACGCATGAGAGTTGTAGTTTCCAAAATGGTATCATTTTTGATGAGACACCGAATGAAAGCAGTTTAATAGCCGGAAACCTAAAACCCGCGGTGTCCCATAAATCTCCGTCACAACCCCTATAGCCGAATGTTAAAAAGAAAGTACCCAGGGAGTAAACTCTTTTCCCGAACGATTTTTAAAAATGCTGTTTTTACCACTAAAACGTATGAGACTTGTAGTTTTCAAAAATGGTATCATTTTGATCAGTTGCTGAACGAAAGCAGTTTAATCGCCGGAAATAAAAAAACCCCGGTTTTCCGTAAATCCCGGTCTTGGCCCGTATAGTCGAATGTATACAAAGAAAGTACCCGGGAGTAAACTCATTTCCCGAACGATTTTTAAAATGCGGTTTCCAGCACCAAAACGCAGGACTTGTGGTTTTCAATAATGGTATTATTTTTTGTTAGACGTGAAATGAAAGCTGTTTAATCGCCGGAAACAGAAAACACGCGGTTTCCCGAAAATCCCGGGCTTGGCCCGGATAGTCGAATGTATACAAAGAAAGTACCCAGGTAGTAAACTCATTTCCCGAACGATTTTTAAAATGCTGTTTTCACCACTAAAATGTATGAGACTTGTAGTTTTCAAAAATGGTATCATTTGTGATCAGACGCCGAGTGAAAGCAGTTTAATTGCCGGAAACCGAAAACGCACGGTTTCCCGTAAATCCCGGCCCCGGCCCGTAAAGTCGAATGTATACAAAGACATTACCCACGGCATTAACTCATTTCCGAACGATGTTAAAATGTGGTTTTTCACCACAAAACCGCATGCGACTTGTAATTTTCAAAAACGGTATCATTGTGATCAAACGCCGAGTAAAGCAATTTAATCGCCAGTAACCGAAAACTCATGGTTTCCCGTAAATCCCCGTCACGGCCCGCATAACCGAATGTATACAAAGAAAGTACCAGGGAGTAAACTCATTTCCCGAACGATTTTTAAAATGTTGTTTTCACCACTAAAACGCTTGAGACTTGTAGTTTTTAATAATGGTATCATTTTTGATTAGACGTGGAATGAAAAGCAGTTTAATCGCCGGAAACAGAAAACACGCGTTGCCGGAAAATCCCGGACTTGGCCCGTATATGCGAATGTATACAAAAAAAGTACCCAGGGAGTATACTAATCTCCCGAATGATTTTTTAAATGCGGCTTTCACAAATAAAACGCATGAGAGTTGTAGTTTCCAAAAATGTAATCATTTTTTGATGAACGCCGAATGAAAGCAGTTTAATAGCCGGAAACCTAAAACCGCGGTGTCCCATAAATCTCCGTCACAACCCCTATAGCCGAATGTATAAAAGAAAGTACCCAGGGAGTAAACTCTTTTCCCGAACGATTTTTAAAATGCTGCTTTTCCACTAAAACGTATGAGACTTGTAGTTTTCAAAAATGGTATCATTTTTGATCAGTTGCTGAACGAAAGCAGTTTAATCGCCGGAAATCAAAAAACCCCGGTTTTCCGTAAATCCCGGTCTTGGCCCGTATAGTCGAATGTATACAAAGAAAGTACCCAGGTAGTAAACTCATTTCCCGAACGATTTTTAAAATGCTGTTTTCACCACTAAAACGTATGAGACTTGTAGTTTTCAAAAATGGTATCATTTGTGATCAGACGCCGAGTGAAAGCAGTTTAATTGCCGGAAACCGAAAACGCACGGTTTCCCGTAAATCCCGGCCCCGGCCCGTAAAGTCGAATGTATACAAAGAAATTACCCACGGCATTAACTCATTTCCCGAACGATGTTTAAAATGTGGTTTTCACCACAAAACCGCATGCGACTTGTAATTTTCAAAAACGGTATCATTTGTGATCAAACACCAAGTGAAAGCAATTTAATCGCCGGTAACCGAAAACTCATGGTTTCCCGTAAATCCCCGTCACGGCCCGTATAGCCGAATGTATACAAAGAAAGTACCCAGGGAGTAAACTCATTTCCCGAACGATTTTTAGAATGCTGTTTTCACCACTAAAACGTATGAGACTTGTAGTTTTCAAAAATGGTATCATTTTTGATGAGACGCCGAATGAAAGCAGTTTAATGGCCGGAAACCGAAATCCCGCGTTTTACCGTAAATCCCGGTCTTGGCCCGTATAGTCGAATGTATACAAAGAAAGTACCCAGGGAGTAAACTCATTTCCCGAACGATTTTTAAAATGCGGTTTCCAGCAGGAAAACGCAGGAGACTTGTAGTTTTCAATAATGGTATCATTTTTTATTAGACGTGAAATGAAAGCTGTTTAATCGCCGGAAGCAGAAAACACGCGGTTTCCCGAAAATCCCGGGCTTGGCCCGGATAGTCGAATGTATACAAAGAAAGTACCCAGGTAGTAAACTCATTTCCCGAACGATTTTTAAAATGCTGTTTTCACCACTAAAACGTATGAGACTTGTAGTTTTCAAAAATGGTATCATTTGTGATCAGACGCCGAGTGAAAGCAGTTTAATTGCCGGAAACCGAAAACGCACGGTTTCCCGTAAATCCCGGCCCCGGCCCGTAAAGTCGAATGTATACAAAGAAATTACCCACGGCATTAACTCATTTCCCGAACGATGTTTGAAATGTGGTTTTCACCACAAAACCGCATGCGACTTGTAATTTTCAAAAACGGTATCGTTTGTGATCAAACACCAAAGTGAAAGCAATTTAATCGCCGGTAACCGAAAACTCATGGTTTCCCGTAAATCCCCGTCACGGCCCGTATAGCCGAATGTATACAAAGAAAGTACCCAGGGAGTAAACTCATTTCCCGAACGATTTTTAGAATGCTGTTTTCACCACTAAAACGTATGAGACTTGTAGTTTTCAAAAATGGTATCATTTTTGATGAGACGCCGAATGAAAGCAGTTTAATGGCCGGAAACCGAAATCCCGCGTTATACCGTAAATCCCGGTCTCGGCCCGTATATTCGAATGTATACATATAAAGTACCCAGGGACTAAACTCATTTCCCGAACGATTTTTAAAATGCAGTTTTCCAGCACTAAAACGCAGGAGACTTGTAGTTTTCAAAAATGGTATCATTTTTTATTAGACGTGGAATGAAAGCAGTTTAATCGCCGGAAACAGAAAACACGCGGTTTCCCGAAAATCCTGGGCTTGGCCCGTATAGTCGAATGTATACCAAGAAAGTACCCAGGTAGTAAACTCATTTCCCGAACGATTTTTAAAATGCTGTTTTCACCACTAAAACCTATGAGACTTGTAGTTTTCAAAAAATGGTATCATTTGTGATCAGACGCCGAGTGAAAGCAATTAATTGCCGGAAACCGAAACGCACGGTTTCGCGTAAATCCCGGACCCGGCCCGTAAAGTCGAATGTATGCAAAGAAATTACCCACGGCATTAACTCATTTCCCGAACGATGTTTAAAATGTGGTTTTCACCACAAAACCGCATGCGACTTGTAATTTTCAAAAAACGGTATCATTTGTGATCAAACACCGAGTGAAAGCAATTTAATCGCCGGTAACCGAAAACTCATGGTTTCCCGTAAATCCCCGTCACGGCCCGTATAGCCGAATGTATACAAAGAAAGTACCCAGGAAGTAAACTCATTTCCCGAACGATTTTTAGAATGCTGTTTTCACCACTAAACGTATGAGACTTGTAGTTTTCAAAAATGGTATCATTTTTTGATGAGACGCCGAATGAAAGCAGTTTAATGGCCGGAAAACCGAAATCCCGCGTTTTACCGTAAATCCCGGTCTCGGCCCGTATATTCGAATGTATACATATAAAGTACCCAGGGACTAAACTCATTTACCGAACGATTTTTAATATGCAGTTTCCAGCACTAAAACGCAGGAGACTTGTAGTTTTCAAAATGGTATCATTTTTATTAGACGTGGAATGAAAGCAGTTTAATCGCCGGAAACAGAAAACACGCGGTTTCCCGAAAATCCTGGCTTGGCCCGTATAGTCGAATGTATACCAAGAAAGTACCTAGGTAGTAAACTCATTTCCCCGAACGATTTTTAAAATGCTGTTTTCACCACTAAAACGTATGAGACTTGTAGTTTTCAAAAAATGGTATCATTTGTGATCAGACGCCGAGTGAAAGCAATTTAATTGCCGGAAACCGAAAACGCACGGTTTCCCGTAAATCCCGGACCCGCCCGTAAAGTCGAATGTATACAAAGAAATTACCCACGGCATTAACTCATTTCCCGAACGATGTTTAAAATGTGGTTTTCACCACAAAACCGCATGCGACTTGTAATTTTCAAAAACGGTATCATTTGTGATCAAACACCGAGTGAAAGCAATTTAATCGCCGGTAACCGAAAACTCATGGTTTCCCGTAAATCCCCGTCACGGCCCGTATAGCCGAATGTATACAAAGAAAGTACCCAGGGAGTAAACTCATTTCCCGAACGATTTTTAGAATGCTGTTTTCACCACTAAAACGTATGAGACTTGTAGTTTTCAAAAATGGTATCATTTTTGATGAGACGCCGAATGAAAGCAGTTTAATGGCCGGAAACCGAAATCCCGCGTTTTAACGTAAATCCCGGTCTCGGCCCGTATATTCGAATGTATACATATAAAGTACCAGGGACTAAACTCATTTCCCGAACGATTTTTAAAATGCAGTTTCCAGCACTAAAACGCAGGAGACTTGTAGTTTTCAAAAATGGCATCATTTTTTATTAGACGTGGAATGAAAGCAGTTTAATCGCCGGAAACAGAAAACACGCGGTTTCCCGAAAATCCTGGGCTTGGCCCGTATAGTCGAATGTATACCAAGAAACCCAGGTAGTAAACTCATTTCCCGAACGATTTTTAAAATGCTGTTTTCACCACTAAAACGTATGAGACTTGTAGTTTTCAAAAATGGTATCATTTGTGATCAGACGCCGAGTGAAAGCAATTAATTGCCGGAAACCGAAAACGCACGGTTTCGCGTAAATCCCGGACCCGGCCCGTAAAGTCGAATGTATACAAAGAAATTACCCACGGTATTAACTCATTTCCCGAACGATGTTTAAAATGTGGTTTCACCACAAAACCGCATGCGACTTGTAATTTCAAAAACGGTATCATTTGTGATCAAACACCGAGTGAAAGCAATTTAATCGCCGGTAACCGAAAACTCATGGTTTCCCGTAAATCCCCGTCACGGCCCGTATAGCCGAATGTATACAAAGAAAGTACCCAGGTAAAACTCATTTCCCGAACGATTTTTAGAATGCTGTTTTCAGCACTAAAACGTATGAGACTTGTAGTTTTCAAAAATGGTATCATTTTTGATGAGACGCCGAATGAAAGCAGTTTAATGGCCGGAAACCGAAATCCGCGTTTTACCGTAAATCCCGGTCTCGGCCCGTATATTCGAATGTATACATATAAAGTACCCAGGGACTAAACTCATTTCCCGAACGATTTTAATATGCAGTTTCCAGCACTAAAACGCAGGAGACTTGTAGTTTTCAAAAATGGTATCATTTTTTATTAGACGTGGAATGAAAGCAGTTTAATCGCCGGAAACAGAAAACACGCGGTTTCCCGAAAATCCTGGGCTTGGCCCGTATAGTCGAATGTATACCAAGAAAGTACCTAGGTAGTAAAACTCATTTCCCGAACGACTTTTAAAATGCTGTTTTCACCACTAAAACGTATGAGACTTGTAGTTTTCAAAAATGGTATCATTTGTGATCAACGCCGAGTGAAAGCAATTTAATTGCCGGAAACCGAAAACGCACGGTTTCCCGTAAATCCCGGACCCGGCCCGTAAAGTCGAATGTATACAAAGAAATTACCCACGGCATTAACTCATTTCCCGAACGATGTTTAAAATGTGGTTTTCACCACAAAACCGCATGCGACTTGTAATTTTCAAAAACGGTATCATTTGTGATCAAACACCGAGTGAAAGCAATTTAATCGCCGGTAACCGAAAACTCATGTTTCCCGTAAATCCCGTCACGGCCCGTATAGCCGAATGTATACAAAGAAAGTACCCAGGGAGTAAACTCATTTCCCGAACGATTTTTAGAATGCTGTTTTCACCACTAAAACGTATGAGACTTGTAGTTTTCAAAAAATGGTATCATTTTTGATGAGACGCCGAATGAAAGCAGTTTAATGGCCGGAAACCGAAATCCCGCGTTTTACCGTAAATCCCGGTCTCTGCCCGTATATTCGAATGTATACATATAAAGTACCCAGGTAGTAAACTCATTTCCCGAACGATTTTTAAAATGCTGTTTTCACCACTAAAACGTATGAGACTTGTAGTTTCAAAAAATGGTATCATTTGTGATCAGCCGCCGAGTGAAAGCAATTTAATTGCCGGAAACCGAAAACGCACGGTTTCCCGTAAATCCCGGACCCGGCCCGTAAAGTCGAAAGTACACAAAGAAATTACCCACGGCATAAACTCATTTCCCGAACGATTTTTAAAATGTGGTTTTCACCACAAAACCGCATGAGACTTGTAATTTGCAAAAAGGGTATCATTTGTGATCAAACGCCGAGTGAAAGCAGTTTAATCGCCGGTAACCCCAAACTCATGGTTTCCCGTAAATCCCGGGCTCAGCCCGTGTATCAAATGTAGACAGAGAAGTACGCAGGGAGTAAATCATTTCCCGAACGATTTTTAAAATGCTGTTCTCGCCACTAAACCGCATGAGACTTGTAGTTTTCAAAAATGTATCATTTTTGATGAGACGCCGAATGAAAGCAGTTTAATCGGCGGAAACCGAAAATCCGCGGTTTCTCGTAAATGCCGGGCTCGGCCCGTATAGTCGAATGTATACAAAGAAAGTACCCAGGGAGTAAACTCATTTCTCGAACGATTTTTGAAATGCGGTTTTCACCACTAAAACGCATGAGACTTGTAGTTATCAAAATGGTATCATTTTTGATCAGTTGCTGAACGAAAGCAGTTTAATCGCCGGAAACCAAAAACCCCCGGTTTCCCGTAAATCCCAGTCTTGGCCCGTATAGTCGAATGTATACAAAGAAAGTACCCAGAGAGTAAACTCATTTCCCGAACAATTTTTAAAATGCTGTTTTCACCACTAAAAACGTATGACACTTGTAGTTTTCAAAAATGGTATCATTTTTGATGAGACGCCGAATGAAAGCAGTTTAATCGACGGAAACCTAAAAACCGCGGTTTTCCATAGATCCCCGTCACGGCCCGTATAGTCGAATGTATACATAGAAAGTACCCAGGGAGTAAACTCATTTCTCGAACGACTTTTAAAATGCGGTTTCCAGCACTAAAACGCAGGAGACTTTGTAGTTTTCAAAATGGTATCATTTTTGATTAGACGTGGAATGAAAGCAGTTTAATCGCCGGAAAACAGAAAACACGCGCTTTCCGAAAATCCCGGGCTTGGCCCGTATAGTCGAATGTATACAAAGAAAGTACCCAGGTAGTAAACTCATTTCCCGAACGATTTTTAAAATGCTGTTTTTCACCACTAAAACGTATGAGACTTGTAATTTTCAAAAATGGTATCATTTGTGATCAGAGCCGAGTGAAAGCAGGTTAATCGCCGGAAACCGAAAACGCACGGTTTCCCCTAAATCCCTGACCCGGCCCGTAAAGTCGAATGTATACAAAGAAGGTACCAGGGAGTAAACTCATTTCCCGAACGATTTTTAAAATGTGGTTTTCACCACAAAACCGCATGAGACTTGTAATTTTCAAAAACGGTATCATTTGTGATCAAACGCCGAGTGAAAGCAATTTAATCGCCGGTAACCAAAAACTCATGGTTTCCCGTAAATCCCCGTCACGGCCCGTATAGCCGAATGTATATACAAAGAAAGTACCCAGGGAGTAAACTCATTTCCCGAACGATTTTTAAAATGCTGTTTTCACCACTAAAAACGCTTGAGACTTGTAGTTTTCAATAATGGTATCATTTTTGATTAGACGTGGAATGAAAGCAGTTTAATCGCCGGAAACAGAAAACACACGGTTGCCCGAAAATCCCGGACTTGGCCCGTATATGCGAATGTATACAAAGAAAGTACCCAGGGAGTATACTAATCTCCCGAATGATTTTTTAAATGCGGGTTTCACAACTAAAACGCATGAGAGTTGTAGTTTCCAAAAATGGTATCATTTTGATGAGACGCCGAATGAAAGCAGTTTAATAGCCGGAAACCTAAAACCCGCGGTGTCCCATAAATCTCCGTCACAACCCCTATAGCCGAATGTATAAAAAGAAAGTACCCAGGAGTAAATTCTTTTCCCGAACGATTTTTAAAATGCTGTTTTCACCACTAAAACGTATGAGACTTGTAGTTTTCAAAAATGGTATCATTTTTGATCAGTTGCTGAACGAAAGCAGTTTAATCGCCGGAAATCAAAAAACCCCGGTTTTCCGTAAATCCCGTTCTTGGCCCGTATAGTCGAATGTATACAAAGAAAGTACCCAGGGAGTAAACTCATTTCCCGAACGATTTTTAAAATGTTGTTTTCACCACTAAAACGTATGAGACTTGTAGTTTTCAAAAATGGTATCATTTGTGATCAGACGCCGAGTGAAAGCAGTTTAATTGCCGGAAACCGAAAACGCACGGTTTCCCGTAAATCCCGGACCCGGCCCGTAAAGTCCAATATATACCAAGAAATTACCCACGGCATAAACTCATTTCCCGAACGATGCTTAAAATGTGGTTTTCACCACAAAACCGCATGCGACTTGTAATTTTCAAAAACGGTATCATTTGTGATCAAACGCCGAGTGAAAGCAATTTAATCGCCGGTAACCGAAAACTCATGGTTTCCCGTAAATCCCCGTCACGGCCCGTATAGCCGAATGTATACAAAGAAAGTACCCAGGGAGTAAACTCATTTCCCGAACGATTTTTAGAATGCTGTTTTCACCACTAAAACGTATGAGACTTGTAGTTTTCAAAAATGGTATCATTTTTGATGAGACGCCGAATGAAAGCAGTTTAATGGCCGGAAACCGAAATCCCGCGTTTTACCGTAAATCCCGGTCTCGGCCCGTATATTCGAATGTATACATATAAAGTACCCAGGGACTAAACTCATTTCCCGAACGATTTTTGAAATGCGGCTTCCAGCACTAAAACGCAGGAGACTTGTAGTTTTCAATAATGGTATCATTTTTTATTAGACGTGGAATGAAAGCAGTTTAATCGCCCGAAACAGAAAACACGCGGTTTCCCGAAAATCCCGGGCTTGGCCCCTATAGTCGAATGTATACAAAGAAAGTACCCAGGTAGTAAACTCATTTCCCGAACGATTTTTAAAATGCTGTTTTCACCATTAAAACGTATGAGACTTGTAGTTTTCAAAAATGGTATCATTTGTGATCAGAGGCCGAGTGAAAGCAATTTAATTGCCGGAAACCGAAAACGCACGGTTTCCCGTAAATCCCGGACCCGGCCCGTAAAGTCGAATGTATACAAAGAAATTACCCACGGCATAAACTCATTTCCCGAACGATTTTTAAAATGTGGTTTTCACCACAAAACCGCATGAGACTTGTAATATTCAAAAACGGTATCATTTGTGATCAAACGCCGAATGAAAGCAGTTTAATCGCCGGTAACCGAAAACTCATGGTTTCCCGTAAATCCCCGTCACGGCCCGTATAGCCGAATGTATACAAAGAAAGTACCCAGGGAGTAAACTCATTTCCAGAACGATTTTTAGAATGCTGTTTTCACCACTAAAACGTATGAGACTTGTAGTTTTCAAAAATGGTATCATTTTTGATGAGACGCCAAATGAAAGCAGTTTAATGGCCGGAAACCGAAATCCCGCGTTTTACCGTAAATCCCGGTCTCGGCCCGTATATTCGAATGTATACAAAGAAAGTACCCAGGTAGTAAACTCATTTCCCGAACGATTTTTAAAATGCTGTTTTCACCATTAAAACGTATGAGACTTGTAGTTTTCAAAAATGGTATCATTTGTGATCAGAGGCCGAGTGAAAGCAATTTAATTGCCGGAAACCGAAAACGCACGGTTTCCCGTAAATCCCGGACCCGGCCCGTAAAGTCGAATGTATACAAAGAAATTACCCACGGCATAAACTCATTTCCCGAACGATTTTTAAAATGTGGTTTTCACCACTAAAACGTATGAGACTTGTAGTTTTCAAAAATGGTATCATTTTTGATGAGACGCCGAATGAAAGCAGTTTAATGGCCGGAAACCGAAATCCCGCGTTTTACCGTAAATCCCGGTCTCGGCCCGTATATTCGAATGTATACATATAAAGTACCCAGGGACTAAACTCATTTCCCGAACGATTTTTAAAATGCGGTTTCCAGCACTAAAACGCAGGAGACTTGTAGTTTTCAATAATGGTATCATTTTTTATTAGACGTGGAATGAAAGCAGTTTAATCGCCCGAAACAGAAAACACGCGGTTTCCCGAAAATCCCGGGCTTGGCCCCTATAGTCGAATGTATACAAAGAAAGTACCCAGGTAGTAAACTCATTTCCCGAACGATTTTTAAAATGCTGTTTTCACCATTAAAACGTATGAGACTTGTAGTTTTCAAAAATGGTATCATTTGTGATCAGAGGCCGAGTGAAAGCAATTTAATTGCCGGAAACCGAAAATGCACGGTTTCCCGTAAATCCCGGACCCGGCCCGTAAAGTCGAATGTATACAAAGAAATTACCCACGGCATAAACTCATTTCCCGAACGATTTTTAAAATGTGGTTTTCACCACTAAAACGCTTGAGACTTGTAGTTTTCAATAATGGTATCATTTTTGATTAGACGTGGAATGAAAGCAGTTTAATCGCCGGAAACAGAAAACACGCGGTTGCCCGAAAATCCCGGGCTTGGCCCGTATAGGCGAATGTATACAAAGAAAGTACCCAGGGAGTATACTAATCTCCCGAATGGTTTTTAAAATGCGGGTTTCACAACTAAAACGCATGAGAGTTGTAGTTTCCAAAAATGGTATCATTTTTGATGAGACGCCGAATGAAAGCAGTTTAATGGCCGGAAACCTAAAACCCGGGGTGTCCCATAAATCTCCGTCACAACCCCTATAGCCGAATGTATAAAAAGAAAGTAACCAGGGAGTACACTCTTTTCCCGAACGATTTTTAAAATGCTGTTTTAACCACTAAAACGTATGAGACTTGTAGTTTTCAAAAATGGTATCATTTTTGATCAGTTGCTGAACGAAAGCAGTTTAATCGCCGGTAATAAAAAAACCCCGGTTTCCCGTAAATCCCGGTCTTGGCCCGTATAGTCGAATGTATACAAAGAAAGTACCCAGGGAGTAAACTCATTTGCCGAACGATTTTTAAAATGCTGTTTTCACCACTAAAACGTATGAGACTTGTAGTTTTCAAAAATGATATCATTTTTGATGAGACGCCGAATGAAAGCAGTTTAATGGTCGGAAACCGAAATCCCGCGTTTTACCGTAAATCCCGGTCTCGGCCCGAATATTCGAATGTATACATATAAAGTACCCACGGCATAAACTCATTTCCCGAACGATTTTTAAAATGTGGTGTTCACCACTAAAACGTATGAGACTTGTAGTTTTCAATAATGGTATCATTTTTTATTAGACGTGGAATGAAAGCAGTTTAATTGCCGGAAACAGAAAACACGCGGTTTCCCGGAAATCCCGGGCTTGGCCCGTATAGTCGAATGTATACAAAGAAAGTACCCCAGGTAGTAAACTCATTTCCGAACGATTTTTAAAATGCTGTTTTCACCACTAAAACGTATGAGACTTGTAGTTTTGAAAAATGGTATCATTTGTGATCAGACGCCGAGTGAATGCAGTTTAATTGCCGGAAACCCAAAACGCACGGTTTCCCGTAAATCCCGGACCCGGCCCGTAAAGTCGAATGTATACAAAGAAATTACCCACGGCATAAACTCATTTCCCGAACGATTTTTAAAAATGTGGTGTTCACCACAAACCGCATGAGACTTGTAATTTTCAAAAACGGTATCATTTGTGATCGAAACGCCGAGTGAAAGCAGTTTAATCGCCGGTAACCGAAAACTCATGGTTTCCCGTAAATCCGGGCTCAGCCCGTGTAGTCAAATGTAGAGCAGAGAAGTACGCAGGGAGTAAACTCATTTCCCGAACGATTTTTAAAATGTGGTTTTCACCACTAAACCGCATGAGACTTGTAGTTTTCAAAAATGGTATCATTTTTGATGAGACGCCGAATGAAAGCAGTTTAATGGACGGAAACCCTAAAACCCGCGGTTTCCCATAGATCCCCGTCACGGCCCGTATAGTCGAATGTATACAAAGAAAGTACCCCACGGCATAAACTCATTTCCCGAACGATTTTTAAAATGTGGTTTTCACCACAAAGCCCGCATGAGACTTGTAATTTTCAAAAAACGGTATCATTTGTGATCAAACGCCGAGTGAAAGCAGTTTAATCGCCGTGTAACCGAAAACTCATGGTTTCCCGTAAATCCCGGGCTCAGCCTGTGTGTCAAACGTAGATCATGATGAAGTACGCAGGGAGTAAACCCCCCCTCATTTCCCCGAACGATTTTTAAAATGCTGTCTCGCCACTAAAAGCCGCATGAGACTTGTAGTTTTCAAAAATGGTATCATTTTTGATGACACGCCGAACTGAAAGCAGTTTAATCGCCGGAAACCGAAAATTCCGCGGTTCTCGAAATTGCCGGGCCTCGGCCCGTATAGTCGAATGTATACAAAGAAAGTACCCAGGGAGTAACTCATTTCTCGAACGATTTTTTGAAATGCCGTTTTCACCTACTAAACGCCATGAGACTTGTAGTTATCAAAAATGGTAATCATTTTTGATCAGTTGCTGAATGAAAGCAGTTTAATCGCCGGAAACCACAAACACCCGGTTTCCTCGTAAATCCCATGTCATGGCCCGTATAGTCGAATGTATACAAAGAAAGTACCCAGGGAGTAAACTCATTCCCGAAGGATTTTTAAAAATGCCGTTTTCACCACTAAAACGTATGAGACTTGTAGTTTTCAAAAATGGTATCATTTTTCCATGAGACGCCGAATGAAAGCAGTTTAATGGGACGGAAACCTAAAACCGCGCGGTTTCCCATAGATCCCCGTCACAGCCCGTATAGTCGAATGTATACAAAGAAAGTACCCAGGGAGTAAACTCATTTCCCGAACGATTTTGAAAATGCTGTTTTCACCACTAAAACGTATGAGACTTGTAGTTTTTAAAAATGGTATCATTTTTGATGAGACGCCGAATGAAAGCAGTTTAATGGCCGGAAACCGAAATCCCGCGTTTTACCGTAAATACCGGTCTCGGCCCGAATATTCGAATGTATACATATAAAGTACGCAGGGAGTAAACTCATTTCCCGAACGATTTTTAAAATGTGGTTTTCACCACTAAACCGCATGAGACTTGTAGTTTTCAAAAATGGTATCATTTTTGATGAGACGCCGAATGAAAGCAGTTTAATGGCCGGAAACCGAAATCCCGCGTTTTACCGTAAATCCCGGTCTCGGCCCGAATATTCGAATGTATACATATAAAGTACCCAGGGAGTAAACTCATTTCCCGAACGATTTTTAAAATGCAGTTTCCAGCACCAAAACGCAGGAGACTTGTAGTTTTCAAAAATGGTATCATTTTTCATGAGACGCCGAATGAAAGCAGTTTAATGGACGGAAACCTAAAACCCGCGGTTTCCCATAGATCCCCGTCACGGCCCGTATAGTCGAATGTATACAAAGAAATTACCCACGGCATAAACTCATTTCCCGAACGATTTTTAAAATGTGGTTTTCACCACAAAACCGCATGAGACTTGTAATTTTCAAAAACGGTATCATTTGTGATCAAACGCCGAGTGAAAGCAGTTTAATCGCCGTAACCGAAAACTCATGGTTTCCCGTAAATCCCGGGCTCAGCCCGTGTAGTCAAATGTAGACAGAGAAAGTACGCAGGGAGTAAACTCATTTCCCGAACGATTTTTAAAATGCTGTTCTCGCCACTAAACCGCATGAGACTTGTAGTTTTCAAAAATGGTATCATTTTTGATGAGACGCCGAATGAAAGCAGTTTAATCGCCGGAAACCGAAAATCCGCGGTTTCTCGTAAATGCCGGGCTCGGCCCGTATAGTCGAATGTGTACAAAGAAAGTACCCAGGGAGTAAACTCATTTCTCGAACGATTTTTGAAATGCCGTTTTCACCACTAAAACGTATGAGACTTGTAGTTATCAAAAAATGGTATCATTTTTGATCAGTTGCTGAATGAAAGCAGTTTAATCGCCGGAAACCACAAACACCCGGTTTCCCGTAAATCCCTGTCATGGCCCGTATAGTCGAATGTATACAAAGAAAGTACCCAGGGAGTAAACTCATTTGCCGAAGGATTTTTAAAATGCCGTTTTCACCACTAAAACGTATGAGACTTGTAGTTTTCAAAAATGGTATTATTTTTCATGAGACGCCGAATGAAAGCAGTTTAATGGACGGAAACCTAAAACCCGCGGTTTCCCATAGATCCCCGTCACAGCCCGTATAGTCGAATGTATAAAAAGAAAGTACCCAGGGAGTAAACTCATTTCCCGAACGATTTTTAAAAATGCGGTTTCCAGCACTAAAACGCAGGAGACTTGTAGTTTTCAATAATGGTATCATTTTTGATTAGACGTGGAATGAAAGCAGTTTAATTGCCGGAAACAGAAAACGCGGTTTTCCCGAAAATCCCGGGCTTGGCCCGTATATGTCTAATGTATAACAAAGAAAGTACCCAGGTAGTAAACTCATTTCCGAACGATTTTTAAAATGCTGTTTTCACCACTAAAACGTATGAGACTTGTAATTTTCAAAAAACGGTATCATGTTGTGATCAAACGCCGAGTGAAAGCAGTTTAAATGTCGCCGTAACCGAAAACTCATGGTTCCCGTAAATCCCGGGCTCAGCCCCGTGTAGTCAAATGTAGACAGAGAAAGTACGAGGGAGTAAACTCATTTTCCCGAACGATTTTTAAAATGCTGTTCTCGCCACTAAACGCATGAGACTTGTAGTTTCAAAAATATGGTATCGATTTTTGATGAGACGTCCGAATGAATAGCCAGTTTAATCGCCGGAAACCGAAAATCCGCGGTTTCTCGTAAATGCCGGCTCGGCCCGTATAGTCGAATGTGTACATAAGAAAGTACCCAGGGAGTAAACGTCATTTCTTCGAACGGATTTTTGAAATGCCCGTTTTCACCACTAAAACGTATGAGACTTGTAGTTATCAAAAAATGGTATCATTTTTTGATCAAGTTGCTGAAATGAAAGCAGTTTAAATCCGCCGGAAACCACAAACACCCCGTTTCCCGTAAATCCCTGTCATGGCCCGTAATAGTCGAATGTATACAAAGAAAGTACCCAGGGAGTAAACTCATTTGCCGAAGGATTTTTAAAATGCCGGTTTTCACCACTAAAACGTATGAGACTTGTAGTTTTCAAAAATGGTATTATTTTTCATGAGACGCCGAATGAAAGCAGTTAATGGACGGAAACCTAAACCCGCGGTTTCCCATAGATCCCCCGTCACAGGCCCGTATAGTCGAATGTATAAAAAGAAAGTACCCCAGGGAGTAAACTCAATTTCCCGAACGATTTTTAAAATGCGGTTTCCAGCACTAAAACGCAGGAGACTTGTAGTTTTCAAATAATGGTATCATTTTTTGATTAGACGTGGAATGAAAGCAGTTTAAATTGCCGGAAACAGAAAACACGCGTTTCCCGAAAATCCCGGGCTTGGCCCGTATAGTCTAATGTATACAAAGAAAGTACCCAGGGTAGTAAACTCATTTCCCGAACGGATTTTTAAAATGCTTTTTCACCACTAAAACGTATGAGACTTGTAGTTTTCAAAAATGGTTCATTGTGATCAGACCGAGAAGCAGTTTAATTGCCGGAAACCCAAACGCACGGTTTCCCCGTAAATCCCGGACCCGGCCCGTAAAGTCGAATGTAATACAAAGAAATTACCCACGGCATAAACTCATTTCCCGAACGATTTTTAAAATGTGGTTTTCACCACAAAACCGCATGAGACTTGTAATTTTCAAAAACGGTATCATTTGTGATCAAAACGCCGAGTGAAAGCAGTTTTAATCGCCGTAACCGAAACCGCATGGTTCCGTAAATCCCGGGCTCAGCCCGTGTAGTCAAATGTAGACAGAGAAGTACGCAGGGAGTAAACTCATTTCCCGAACGATTTTTAAAATGCTGTTTTTCACCAACTAAAACGTATGAGACTTGTAGTTTTCAAAAATGGTATCACTTTTTTCATGAGACGACCGAATGAAAAGCAGTTAATGGACGGAAACCTATAACCCGCGGTTTCCATAGATCCCCGTCACGGCCATGTAGTCAAATGTAGACAGAGAAAGTACGCAGGGAGTAAACTCATTTCCCGAACGATTTTTAAAAATGCTGTTCTCGCCACTAAACCGCATGAGACTTGTAGTTTTCAAAAATGGTATCATTTTGATGAGACGCCGAATGAAAGCAGTTTAAATCGCCGAACCGAAAATCCGCGGTTTCTCATAAATGCCGGGCTCGGCCGCATAGTAGAATGTATACAAAGAAAGTACCCAGGGAGTCAAACTCATTTCGAACGATTTTAAAATGCGGTTTTCACCACTAAAACGCATGAACTTGTAGTTATCAAAAATGGTATCATTTTTTTATCAGTTGCTGAATGAAAGCAGTTTAAATCGCCGGAAACCAAAAAACACCCGGTTTCCCGTAAATCCCGGTCTTGGGCCCGTATAGTCGAAATGTATACAAAGAAAGTACCAGGTAGTAAACTCATTTCCCGAACGATTTTAAAATGCTGTTTTTCACCACTAAAACGTATGAGACTTGTAGTTTTCAAAAATGGTATCATTTTTCATGAGAACGCGAATGAAAGCAGTTTAATGGACGGAAACCTAAAACCCGCGGTTTACATAGATCCCTGTCACGGCCCGTATAGCCGAATGTATAAAAAGAAAGTACCCAGGGAGTAAACTCATTTCCCGAACGAATTTTTAAAATGCTGTTTTCAACCACTAAAACGTATGAGACTTGTAGTTTTCAAAAATGGTATCATTTTTGATGAGACGCCGAATGAAAGCAGTTTAAATGGCCGGAAACTGAAATCCCGCGTGTTAACGTAAATCCCGGTCTCGGCCCGAGTATTCGAATGTATACATATAAAGTACCCAGGGAGTAAACTCATTTCCCGAACGATTTTTAAAATGCGGTTTTCCAGCATTAAAAACGCAGGAAACTTGCAGTTTTCAAATAATAGTATCAATTTTTGATTAGACGTGAATGAAAAGCAGTTTTAATCGCCGGAAACAGAAAATCACGCGGTTTCCCCGAAAATGCCGGGCTTGGCCCGTATATCGAATGTATACAAAGAAAGTACCCAGGTAGTAAACTCATTTCCCGAACGATTTTTAAAATGCTGTTTTCACCACTAAAACGTATGAGACTTGTAAGTTTTTCAAAAAATGGTATCATTTTTTCAATGAGACGCCGAATGAAAAGCAGTTTAATGGACGAAAACCTAAAACCCGCGGTTTCCCATAGATCCCCGTCACGGCCCGTGTAGTCAAATGTAGACAGAGAAAGTACGCAGGGAGTAAACTCATTTCCCGAACGATTTTTAAAATGCTGTTCTCTGCCCACTAAAACCGCATGAGACTTGTAGTTTTCCAAAAAAATGGTATCATTTTTGATGAGACGCCGAATGAAAGCAGTTTAATCGCCGGAAACCGAAAAATCCGCGGTTTCTCGTAAATGCCGGGCTCGGTCCGCATAGTCGAATGTATACAAAGAAAGTACCCAGGGAGTAAACCTCATTTCTCGAACGATTTTTGAAATGCGGTTTTCCACCACTAAAACGCATGTGAATTGTAAGTTTCAAAAATGGTATCATTTTTTATCAGTTGTTGAAATGAAAGCAGTTTAATCGCCGGAAACCAAAAACCACCCGGTTTCCCGTAAATCCCGGTCTTGGCCCGTATAGTCGAATGTATACAAAGAAAGTACCCAGGGAGTAAACTCATTTCCCGAACCATTTTTAAAATGCTGTTTTCACCACTAAAACGTATGAGACTTGTAGTTTTCAAAAATGGTATCATTTTTCATGAGACGCCGAATGAAAGCAGTTTAATGGACGGAAACCTAAAACCCGCGGTTTACCATAGATCCCTGTCACGGCCCGTATAGCCGAATGTATAAAAAGAAAGTACCCAGGGAGTAAACTCATTTCCCGAACGATTTTTAAAATGCTGTTTCACCACTAAAACGTATGAGACTTGTAGTTTTCAAAAATGGTATCATTTTTGATGAGACGCCGAATGAAAGCAGTTTAATGGCCGGGAAACTGAAATCCCGCGTGTTAACGTAAATCCCGGTCTCGGCCCGAGTATTCGAATGTATACATATAAAGTACCCAGGGAGTAAACTCATTTCCCGAACGATTTTTAAAATGCGGTTTTCCAGCATTAAAACGCAGGAAACTTGCAGTTTTCAATAATGGTATCATTTTTGATTAGACGTGGAATGAAAGCAGTTTAATCGCCGGAATAAAGAAACACGCGGTTTCCGCGAAAATGCTGGGGCTTGGCCCGTATAGTCGAATGTATACAAAGAAAGTACCCAGGTAGGAAACTCATTTCCCGAACGATTTTTAAAATGCTGTTTTCACCACTAAAACGTATGAGACTTGTAGTTTTCAAAAATGGTATCATTTTTCATGAGACGCCGAAATGAAAGCAGTTTAATGGACGGAAACCTAAAACCCGCGGTTTACCATAGATCCCTGTCACGGCCCGTATAGGCCGAATGTATAAAAAGAAAGTACCCAGGGAGTAAAACTCCATTTCCCGAACGATTTTAAAATGCTGTTTCACCACTAAAACGTATGAGACTTGTAGTTTTCAAAATGGTTATCATTTTTGATGAGACCGAACCCGAATGAAAGCAGTTTAATGGCCGGAAACTGAAATCCCGCGTGTTAACGTAAATCCCGGTCTCGGCCCGAGTATTCGAATGTATACATATAAAGTACCCAGGGAGTAAACTCATTTCCCGAACGATTTTTAAAATGCGGTTTCCAGCATTAAAACGCAGGAAACTTGCAGTTTTCAATAATTGTATCATTTTTTGATTAGACGTGAATGAAAGCAGTTTAATCGCCGGAAACAGAAAACACGCCGGTTCCCCGAAAATGCCGGGCTTGGCCCGTATATTCGAATGTATACAAAGAAAGTACCCAGGTAGTAAACTCATTTCCCGAACGATTTTAAATGCTGTTTCCACACTAAAACTTATGAGACTTGTAGTTTCAAAAATGGTAATCATTTTTCATGAGACGCCGAATGAAAGCAGTTTAATGGACGAAAACCTAAAACCCGCAGTTTCCCATAGATCCCCGTCACGGCCCGTGTAGTCAAATGTAGACAGAGAAAGTACGCAGGGAGTTAAACTCATTTCCCGAACGATTTTTAAAAATGCTGTTCTCGCCACTAAACCGCATGAGACTTGTAGTTTTCAAAAATGGTATCATTTTTGATGAGACGCCGAATGAAAGCAGTTTTAATCGCCGGAAACCGAAAATCCGCGGTTTCTCGTAAATGCCGGGCTCGGCCGCATAGTCGAATGTATACAAAGAAAGTGCCCAGGGAGTAAACTCATTTCTCGAACGATTTTTGAAATGCGGTTTTCACACTAAAACGCATGTGAATTGTAGTTATCAAAAATGGTATCATTTTTTATCAGTTGTTGAATGAAAGCAGTTTAATCGCCGGAAACCAAAAACACCCGGTTTCCCGTAAATCCCGGTTGGCCCGTATAGTCGAATGTATACAAAGAAAGTACCCAGGGAGTAAACTCATTTCCCGAACCATTTTTAAAATGCTGTTTTCACCACTAAAACGTATGAGACTTGTAGTTTTCAAAAATGGTATCATTTTTCATGAGACGCCGAATGAAAGCAGTTTAATGGACGGAAACCTAAAACCCGCGGTTTACCATAGATCCCTGTCACGGCCCGTATAGCCGAATGTATAAAAGAAAGTACCCAGGGAGTAAACTCATTTCCCGAACGATTTTTAAAATGCTGTTTTCACCACTAAAACGTATGAGACTTGTAGTTTTCAAAAATGGTATCATTTTTGATGAGACGCCGAATGAAAGCAGTTTAATGGCCGGAAACTGAAATCCCGCGTGTTAACGTAAATCCCGGTCTCGGCCCGAGTATTCGAATGTATACATATAAAGTACCAGGGAGTAAACTCATTTCCCGAACGATTTTTAAAATGCGGTTTCCAGCATTAAAACGCAGGAAACTTGCAGTTTTCAAAAATGGTATCATTTTTGATTAGACGTGGAATGAAAGCAGTTTAATCGCCGGAATAAGAAAACACGCGGTTTCCCGTAAATGCTGGGCTGGCCCGTATAGTCGAATGTATACAAAGAAAGTACCCAGGAGGAAACTCATTTCCCGAACGATTTTTAAAATGCTGTTTTCACCACTAAAACATGAGACTTGTAGTTTTCAAAAATGGTATCATTTTTCATGAGACGCCGAATGAAAGCAGTTTAATGGACGGAAACCTAAAACCCGCGGTTTCCCATAGATCCCCGTCACGGCCCGTGTAGTCGAATGTAGACAAGAAAGTACCAGGGAGTAAACTCATTTCCCGAACGATTTTTTAAAATGCTGTTTTCGCCACTAAACGTATGAGACTTGTAGTTTTCAAAAATGGTATCATTTTTGATGAGACGCCGAATGAAAGCAGTTTAATGGCCGGAAACCGAAAATCCGCGGTTTTCGTAAATCCGGGCTCGGCCCGATAGTCGAATGTATACAAGAAAGTACCCAGGGAGTAAACTCATTTCGAACGATTTTTAAAATGCGGTTTTCACCACTAAAACGCATGAGACTTGTAGTTTTCAAAAATGGTATCATTTTTGATGAGACGCCGAATGAAAGCAGTTTAATGGACGGAAACCTAAAACCCGCGGTTTCCATAATGCCGGGTCACGGCCCGTATAGTCGAATGTATAAAAGAAAGTACCCAGGGAGTAAACTCATTTCCCGAACGATTTTTAAAATGCTGTTTTCACCACTAAAACGTATGAGACTTGTAGTTTTCAAAAATGGTATCATTTTTATGAGACGCCGAATGAAAGCAGTTTAATGGCCGGAAACTGAAACCCGCGTTTAACGTAAATCCGGTCTCGGCCCTATCGAATGTCAGTCCCATATATTCAATGTATACAAAGAAAGTACCCAGGGAGTAAACTCATTTCCCGAACGATTTTTAAAATGCTGTTTCAGCACTAAAACGCATGAGACTTGTAGTTTTCAAAAATGGTATCATTTTTTGATGAGACGCCGAATGAAAGCAGTTTAATCGCCGGAAACCGAAAATCCGGTTTCCGTAAATGCCGGGCTCGGCCCGCATAGTCGAATGTATACAAAGAAAGTACCCAGGGAGTAAACTCATTTCTCGAACGATTTTTGAAATGCGGTTTTCACCACTAAAACGCATGAGACTTGTAGTTATCAAAAATGGTATCATTTTTTATCAGTTGTTGAATGAAAGCAGTTTAATCGCCGGAAACCAAAAACACCCGGTTTCCCGTAAATCCCGGTCTTGGCCCGTATAGTCGAATGTATACAAAGAAAGTACCCAGGGAGTAAACTCATTTCCCGAACCATTTTTAAAATGCTGTTTTCACCACTAAAACGTACGAGACTTGTAGTTTTCAAAAATGGTATCATTTTTCATGAGACGCCGAATGAAAGCAGTTTAATGACGGAAACCTAAAACCGCGGTTTCCCATAGATCCCTGTCACGGCCCGTATAGTCGAATGTATAAAAAGAAAGTACCCAGGGAGTAAACTCATTTCCCGAACGATTTTTAAAATGCTGTTTTCACCACTAAACGTATGAGACTTGTAGTTTTTCAAAAATGGTATCATTTTTGATGAGACGCCGAATGAAAGCAGTTTAATGGCCGAAACTGAAATCCCGCGTGTTTCGTAAATCCCGGTCTCGGCCCGAGTATTCGAATGTATACAGAAAGTACCCAGGGAGTAAACTCATTTCCCGAACGATTTTTAAAATGCGGTTTTCCAGCATTAAAACGCAGGAGACTTGCAGTTTTCAAAATGGTATCATTTTTGATTAGACGTGGAATGAAAGCAGTTTAATCGCCGGAAACCAGAAAACACGCGGTTTCCCGAAAATGCCGGGCTTGGCCCGTATAGTCGAATGTATACAAAGAAAGTACCCAGGAGTAAACTCATTTCCGAACGATTTTTGAAATGCTGTTTTCACCACTAAAACGTATGAGACTTGTAGTTTCAAAAATGGTATCATTTTTATGAGACGCCGAATGAAAGCAGTTTAATGGACGGAAACCTAAAACCCGCGGTTTCCCATAGATCCCGTCACGGCCCGTGTAGTCAAATGTAGACAGAGAAAGTACGCAGGGAGTAAACTCATTTCCCGAACGATTTTTAAAATGCTGTTTCGCCACTAAAACGCATGAGACTTGTAGTTTTCAAAAAATGGTATCATTTTTGATGAGACGCCGAATGAAAGCAGTTTAATCGCCGGAAACCGAAAATCCGCGGTTTCCGTAAATGCCGGGCTCGGCCCGTAGTCAAATGTATACAGAAAGTACCAGGGAGTAAACTCATTTCCTCGAACGATTTTTAAAATGCGGTTTTCACCACTAAAACGTATGAGACTTGTAGTTTTCAAAAATGGTATCATTTTTCATGAGACGCCGAATGAAAGCAGTTTAATGGACGGAAACCTAAAACCCGCAGTTTCCATAGATCCCCGTCACGGCCCGTGTAGTCAAATGTAGACAGAGAAAGTACGCAGGGAGTAAACTCATTTCCCGAACGATTTTTAAAATGCTGTTCTCCCACTAAAACGTATGAGACTTGTAGTTTCAAAAATGGTATCATTTTTCATGAGACGCCGAATGAAAGCAGTTTAATGGACGGAAACCTAAAACCCGCGGTTTCCCATAGATCCCCGTCACGGCCCGTGTAGTCAAATGTAGACAGAGAAGTACCAGGGAGTAAACTCATTTCCCGAACGATTTTAAAATGCTGTTTCACCACTAAAACGTATGAGACTTGTAGTTTTCAAAAATGGTATCATTTTTCATGAGACGCCGAATGAAAGCAGTTTAATGGACGGAAACCTAAAACCCGCGGTTTCCCATAGATCCCCGTCACGGCCCGTGTGTCAAATGTAGACAGAGAAAGTACGCAGGGAGTAAACTCATTTCCCGAACGATTTTTTAAAATGCTGTTCTCGCCACTAAACGTATGAGACTTGTAGTTTTCAAAAATGGTATCATTTTTCATGAGACGCCGAATGAAAGCAGTTTAATGGACGGAAACCTAAAACCCGCGGTTTCCCATAGATCCCCGTCACGGCCCGTGTAGTCAAATGTAGACAGAGAAAGTACCAGGGAGTAAACTCATTTCCCGAACGATTTTTAAAATGCTGTTTTCACCACTAAACGTATGAGACTTGTAGTTTTCAAAAATGGTATCATTTTCTATGAGACGCCGAATGAAAGCAGTTTAATGGACGGAAACCTAAAACCCGCGGTTTCCCATAGATCCCCGTCACGGCCCGTGTAGTCAAATGTAGACAGAGAAAGTACGCAGGGAGTAAACTCATTTCCCGAACGATTTTTAAAATGCTGTTCTCGCCACTAAAACGTATGAGACTTGTAGTTTTCAAAAATGGTATCATTTTTGATGAGACGCCGAATGAAAGCAGTTTAATGGACGGAAACCTAAAACCCGCGGTTTCCCATAGATCCCGTCACGGCCCGTGTAGTCAAATGTAGACAGAGAAAGTACCAGGGAGTAAACTCATTTCCCGAACGATTTTTAAAATGCTGTTTCTCGCCACTAAAACGTATGAGACTTGTAGTTTTCAAAAATGTATCATTTTCATGAGACGCCGAATGAAAGCAGTTTAATGGACGGAAACCTAAAACCCGCGGTTTCCCATAGATCCCGTCACGGCCCGTGTAGTCAAATGTAGACAGAGAAAGTACCAGGGAGTAAACTCATTTCCCGAACGATTTTTAAAATGCTGTTTTCACCACTAAACGCATGAGACTTGTAGTTTTCAAAAATGGTATCATTTTTCATGAGACGCCGAATGAAAGCAGTTTAATGGACGGAAACCTAAAACCCGGGTTTCCCATAGATCCCCGTCACGGCCCGTGTAGTCAAATGTAGACAGAGAAAGTACGCAGGGAGTAAACTCATTTCCGAACGATTTTTAAAATGCTGTTCTCACCACTAAAACGCATGAGACTTGTAGTTTTCAAAAATGGTATCATTTTTGATGAGACGCCGAATGAAAGCAGTTTAATCGCCGGAAACCGAAAACCGCGGTTTCCGTAAATGCCGGTCGGCCCGCATAGTCGAATGTATACAAAGAAAGTACCCAGGGAGTAAACTCATTTCCCGAACGATTTTTAAAATGCGGTTTTCACCACTAAAACGCATGAGACTTGTAGTTTTCAAAAATGGTATCATTTTTATGAGTTGCGAATGAAAGCAGTTTAATCGCCGGAAACCAAAAAAACCGCGGTTTCCCGTAAATCCCGGTCTGGCCCGTATAGTCGAATGTATACAAAGAAAGTACCCAGGGAGTAAACTCATTTCCCGAACGATTTTTAAAATGCTGTTTTCACCACTAAACGTATGAGACTTGTAGTTTTCAAAAATGGTATCATTTTTCATGAGACGCCGAATGAAAGCAGTTTAATGGACGGAAACCTAAAACCCGCGGTTTCCCATAAATCCCCCACGGCCCGTGTAGTCAAATGTATACAAGAGAAAGTACCAGGGAGTAAACTCATTTCCCGAACGATTTTTAAAATGCTGTTTCACCACTAAACGCATGAGACTTGTAGTTTTCAAAAATGGTATCATTTTTTGATGAGACGCCGAATGAAAGCAGTTTAATCGCCGGAAACCGAAAAATCCGCGGTTTCCGTAAATGCCGGGTCGGCCCGCATAGTCGAATGTATACAAAGAAAGTACCCAGGGAGTAAACTCATTTCTCGAACGATTTTTGAAATGCTTTTCACCACTAAAACGCATGAGACTTGTAGTTTTCAAAAATGGTATCATTTTTTATAGTTGCCGAATGAAAGCAGTTTAATCGCCGGAAACCAAAAACACCCGGTTTCCCGTAAGATCCCGGTCGGCCCGTATAGTCGAATGTATACAAAGAAAGTACCCAGGGAGTAAACTCATTTCCCGAACGATTTTTAAAATGCTGTTTCACCACTAAACGCATGAGACTTGTAGTTTTCAAAAATGGTATCTTTTTCATGAGACGCCGAATG
>JASGCC010002727.1:0-27110 GCA_030067915.1 Hydractinia echinata
AAAACGACTTAATACATCGTAGTCCATTGAGACTGAAAGGACTAGACCGATGGCCACCTGTCTGGGCACGTGGAACCGTGATTTACGTGTAGGCTCTTTATTAGGCTGTAAAAGGCCATATTACAGGCTTAGAAGGCCTGTGCACGTAGTTAGAAGCGTTCTAAGGGCCTGGTCAGGAAAACGACTTAATACATCGTAGTCCATTGAGACTGAAAGGACTAGACCGATGGCCACCTGTCTGGGCACGTGGAACCGTGATTTAGTGTAGGCTCTTTATTAGGCTGTAAAAGGCCATATTACAGGCTTAGAAGGCCTGTGCACGTAGTTAGAAGCGTTCTAAGGGCCTGCGCTCAGGAAAACGACTTAATACATCGTAGTCCATTGAGACTGAAAGGACTAGACCGATGGCCACCTGTCTGGGCACGTGGAACCGCGTGATTTAGTGTAGGCTCTTTATTAGGCTGTAAAAGGCCATATTACAGGCTTAGAAGGCCTGTGCACGTAGTTAGAAGCGTTCTAAGGGCCTGGTGCTCAGGAAAACGACTTAATACATCGTAGTCCATTGAGACTGAAAGGACTAGACCGATGGCCACCTGTCTGGGCACGTGGAACCGCGTGATTTAGTGTAGGCTCTTTATTAGGCTGTAAAAGGCCATATTACAGGCTTAGAAGGCCTGTGCACGTAGTTAGAAGCGTTCTAAGGGCCTGGCGCTCAGGAAAACGACTTAATACATCGTAGTCCATTGAGACTGAAAGGACTAGACCGATGGCCACCTGTCTGGGCACGTGGAACCGCGTGATTTAGTGTAGGCTCTTTATTAGGCTGTAAAAGGCCATATTACAGGCTTAGAAGGCCTGTGCACGTAGTTAGAAGCGTTCTAAGGGCCTGGTGCTCAGGAAAACGACTTAATACATCGTAGTCCATTGAGACTGAAAGGACTAGACCGATGGCCACCTGTCTGGGCACGTGGAACCGCGTGATTTAGTGTAGGCTCTTTATTAGGCTGTAAAAGGCCATATTACAGGCTTAGAAGGCCTGTGCACGTAGTTAGAAGCGTTCTAAGGGCCTGGTGCTCAGGAAAACGACTTAATACATCGTAGTCCATTGAGACTGAAAGGACTAGACCGATGGCCACCTGTCTGGGCACGTGGAACCACGTGATTTAGGTGTAGACTCTTATTAGGCTGTAAAAGGCCATATTACAGGCTTAGAAGGCCTGTGCACGTAGTTAGAAGCGTTCTAAGGGCCTGGTGCTCAGGAAAACGACTTAATACATCGTAGTCCATTGAGACTGAAAGGACTAGACCGATGGCCACCTGTCTGGGCACGTGGAACCGCGTGATTTAGTGTAGGCTCTTTATTAGGCTGTAAAAGGCCATATTACAGGCTTAGAAGGCCTGTGCACGTAGTTAGAAGCGTTCTAAGGGCCTGGTGCTCAGGAAAACGACTTAATACATCGTAGTCCATTGAGACTGAAAGGACTAGACCGATGGCCACCTGTCTGGGCACGTGGAACCACGTGATTTAGTGTAGGCTCTTTATTAGGCTGTAAAAGGCCATATTACAGGCTTAGAAGGCCTGTGCACGTAGTTAGAAGCGTTCTAAGGGCCTGGTGCTCAGGAAAACGACTTAATACATCGTAGTCCATTGAGACTGAAAGGACTAGACCGATGGCCACCTGTCTGGGCACGTGGAACCACGTGATTTACGTGTAGGCTCTTTATTAGGCTGTAAAAGGCCATATTACAGGCTTAGAAGGCCTGTGCACGTAGTTAGAAGCGTTCTAAGGGCCTGGTCAGGAAAACGACTTAATACATCGTAGTCCATTGAGACTGAAAGGACTAGACCGATGGCCACCTGTCTGGGCACGTGGAACCGCGTGATTTAGTGTAGGCTCTTTATTAGGCTGTAAAAGGCCATATTACAGGCTTAGAAGGCCTGTGCACGTAGTTAGAAGCGTTCTAAGGGCCTGGTGCTCAGGAAAACGACTTAATACATCGTAGTCCATTGAGACTGAAAGGACTAGACCGATGGCCACCTGTCTGGGCACGTGGAACCGTGATTTAGTGTAGGCTCTTTATTAGGCTGTAAAAGGCCATATTACAGGCTTAGAAGGCCTGTGCACGTAGTTAGAAGCGTTCTAAGGGCCTGGTGCTCAGGAAAACGACTTAATACATCGTAGTCCATTGAGACTGAAAGGACTAGACCGATGGCCACCTGTCTGGGCACGTGGAACCGCGTGATTTACGTGTAGGCTCTTTATTAGGCTGTAAAAGGCCATATTACAGGCTTAGAAGGCCTGTGCACGTAGTTAGAAGCGTTCTAAGGGCCTGGTGCTCAGGAAAACGACTTAATACATCGTAGTCCATTGAGACTGAAAGGACTAGACCGATGGCCACCTGTCTGGGCACGTGGAACCACGTGATTTACGTGTAGGCTCTTTATTAGGCTGTAAAAGGCCATATTACAGGCTTAGAAGGCCTGTGCACGTAGTTAGAAGCGTTCTAAGGGCCTGTGCTCAGGAAAACGACTTAATACATCGTAGTCCATTGAGACTGAAAGGACTAGACCGATGGCCACCTGTCTGGGCACGTGGAACCGCGTGATTTAGTGTAGGCTCTTTATTAGGCTGTAAAAGGCCATATTACAGGCTTAGAAGGCCTGTGCACGTAGTTAGAAGCGTTCTAAGGGCCTGGTGCTCAGGAAAACGACTTAATACATCGTAGTCCATTGAGACTGAAAGGACTAGACCGATGGCCACCTGTCTGGGCACGTGGAACCGCGTGATTTAGTGTAGGCTCTTTATTAGGCTGTAAAAGGCCATATTACAGGCTTAGAAGGCCTGTGCACGTAGTTAGAAGCGTTCTAAGGGCCTGGTGCTCAGGAAAACGACTTAATACATCGTAGTCCATTGAGACTGAAAGGACTAGACCGATGGCCACCTGTCTGGGCACGTGGAACCGCGTGATTTAGTGTAGGCTCTTTATTAGGCTGTAAAAGGCCATATTACAGGCTTAGAAGGCCTGTGCACGTAGTTAGAAGCGTTCTAAGGGCCTGGCTCAGGAAAACGACTTAATACATCGTAGTCCATTGAGACTGAAAGGACTAGACCGATGGCACCACCTGTCTGGGCACGTGGAACCGCGTGATTTAGTGTAGGCTCTTTATTAGGCTGTAAAAGGCCATATTACAGGCTTAGAAGGCCTGTGCACGTAGTTAGAAGCGTTCTAAGGGCCTGGTGCTCAGGAAAACGACTTAATACATCGTAGTCCATTGAGACTGAAAGGACTAGACCGATGGCCACCTGTCTGGGCACGTGGAACCACGTGATTTAGTGTAGGCTCTTTATTAGGCTGTAAAAGGCCATATTACAGGCTTAGAAGGCCTGTGCACGTAGTTAGAAGCGTTCTAAGGGCCTGGTGCTCAGGAAAACGACTTAATACATCGTAGTCCATTGAGACTGAAAGGACTAGACCGATGGCCACCTGTCTGGGCACGTGGAACCGCGTGATTTAGTGTAGGCTCTTTATTAGGCTGTAAAAGGCCATATTACAGGCTTAGAAGGCCTGTGCACGTAGTTAGAAGCGTTCTAAGGGCCTGGCGCTCAGGAAAACGACTTAATACATCGTAGTCCATTGAGACTGAAAGGACTAGACCGATGGCCACCTGTCTGGGCACGTGGAACCACGTGATTTACGTGTAGGCTCTTTATTAGGCTGTAAAAGGCCATATTACAGGCTTAGAAGGCCTGTGCACGTAGTTAGAAGCGTTCTAAGGGCCTGGTGCTCAGGAAAACGACTTAATACATCGTAGTCCATTGAGACTGAAAGGACTAGACCGATGGCCACCTGTCTGGGCACGTGGAACCACGTGATTTACGTGTAGGCTCTTTATTAGGCTGTAAAAGGCCATATTACAGGCTTAGAAGGCCTGTGCACGTAGTTAGAAGCGTTCTAAGGGCCTGGTGCAGGAAAACGACTTAATACATCGTAGTCCATTGAGACTGAAAGGACTAGACCGATGGCCACCTGTCTGGGCACGTGGAACGCGTGATTTAGTGTAGGCTCTTTATTAGGCTGTAAAAGGCCATATTACAGGCTTAGAAGGCCTGTGCACGTAGTTAGAAGCGTTCTAAGGGCCTGGTGCTCAGGAAAACGACTTAATACATCGTAGTCCATTGAGACTGAAAGGACTAGACCGATGGCCACCTGTCTGGGCACGTGGAACCGCGTGATTTAGTGTAGGCTCTTTATTAGGCTGTAAAAGGCCATATTACAGGCTTAGAAGGCCTGTGCACGTAGTTAGAAGCGTTCTAAGGGCCTGGTGCTCAGGAAAACGACTTAATACATCGTAGTCCATTGAGACTGAAAGGACTAGACCGATGGCCACCTGTCTGGGCACGTGGAACCAGGTGATTTACGTGTAGGCTCTTTATTAGGCTGTAAAAGGCCATATTACAGGCTTAGAAGGCCTGTGCACGTAGTTAGAAGCGTTCTAAGGGCCTGGTGCTCAGGAAAACGACTTAATACATCGTAGTCCATTGAGACTGAAAGGAATAGACCGATGGCCACCTGTCTGGGCACGTGGAACCGCGTGATTTAGTGTAGGCTCTTTATTAGGCTGTAAAAGGCCATATTACAGGCTTAGAAGGCCTGTGCACGTAGTTAGAAGCGTTCTAAGGGCCTGGTGCTCAGGAAAACGACTTAATACATCGTAGTCCATTGAGACTGAAAGGACTAGACCGATGGCCACCTGTCTGGGCACGTGGAACCACGTGATTTAGTGTAGGCTCTTTATTAGGCTGTAAAAGGCCATATTACAGGCTTAGAAGGCCTGTGCACGTAGTTAGAAGCGTTCTAAGGGCCTGGTGCTCAGGAAAACGACTTAATACATCGTAGTCCATTGAGACTGAAAGGACTAGACCGATGGCCACCTGTCTGGGCACGTGGAACCGCGTGATTTACGTGTAGGCTCTTTATTAGGCTGTAAAAGGCCATATTACAGGCTTAGAAGGCCTGTGCACGTAGTTAGAAGCGTTCTAAGGGCCTGGTGCTCAGGAAAACGACTTAATACATCGTAGTCCATTGAGACTGAAAGGACTAGACCGATGGCCACCTGTCTGGGCACGTGGAACCGCGTGATTTACGTGTAGGCTCTTTATTAGGCTGTAAAAGGCCATATTACAGGCTTAGAAGGCCTGTGCACGTAGTTAGAAGCGTTCTAAGGGCCTGGTGCTCAGGAAAACGACTTAATACATCGTAGTCCATTGAGACTGAAAGGACTAGACCGATGGCCACCTGTCTGGGCACGTGGAACCACGTGATTTACGTGTAGGCTCTTTATTAGGCTGTAAAAGGCCATATTACAGGCTTAGAAGGCCTGTGCACGTAGTTAGAAGCGTTCTAAGGGCCTGAGGCTCAGGAAAACGACTTAATACATCGTAGTCCATTGAGACTGAAAGGACTAGACCGATGGCCACCTGTCTGGGCACGTGGAACCGCGTGATTTAGGTGTAGGCTCTTTATTAGGCTGTAAAAGGCCATATTACAGGCTTAGAAGGCCTGTGCACGTAGTTAGAAGCGTTCTAAGGGCCTGGCGCTCAGGAAAACGACTTAATACATCGTAGTCCATTGAGACTGAAAGGACTAGACCGATGGCCACCTGTCTGGGCACGTGGAACCGCGTGATTTAGTGTAGGCTCTTTATTAAGCTGTAAAAGGCCATATTACAGGCTTAGAAGGCCTGTGCACGTAGTTAGAAGCGTTCTAAGGGCCTGGTGCTCAGGAAAACGACTTAATACATCGTAGTCCGAATGGCCACCTGTCTGGGCACGTGGAACCGCGTGATTTAGTGTAGGCTCTTTATTAGGCTGTAAAAGGCCATATTACAGGCTTAGAAGGCCTGTGCACGTAGTTAGAAGCGTTCTAAGGGCCTGGTGCTCAGGAAAACGACTTAATACATCGTAGTCCATTGAGACTGAAAGGACTAGACCGATGGCCACCTGTCTGGGCACGTGGAACCGCGTGATTTACGTGTAGGCTCTTTATTGGGCTGTAAAAGGCCATATTACAGGCTTGGAAGGCCTGTGCACGTAGTTAGAAGCGTTCTAAGGGCCTGGTGCTCAGGAAAACGACGTAGTCCATTGAGACTGACTAGACTGGCCACCTGTCTGGGCACGTGGAACCGCGTGATTTAGTGTAGGCTCTTTATTAGGCTGTAAAAGGCCATATTACAGGCTTAGAAGGCCTGTGCACGTAGTTAGAAGCGTTCTAAGGGCCTGGTGCTCAGGAAAACGACTTAATACATCGTAGTCCATTGAGACTGAAAGGACTAGACCGATGGCCACCTGTCTGGGCACGTGGAACCGCGTGATTTACGTGTAGGCTCTTTATTAGGCTGTAAAAGGCCATATTACAGGCTTAGAAGGCCTGTGCACGTAGTTAGAAGCGTTCTAAGGGCCTGGTGCTCAGGAAAACGACTTAATACATCGTAGTCTGAGACTGAAAGGACTAGACCGATGGCCACCTGTCTGGGCACGTGGAACCGCGTGATTTAGTGTAGGCTCTTTATTAGGCTGTAAAAGGCCATATTACAGGCTTAGAAGGCCTGTGCACGTAGTTAGAAGCGTTCTAAGGGCCTGGTGCTCAGGAAAACGACTTAATACATCGTAGTCCATTGAGACTGAAAGGACTAGACCGATGGCCACCTGTCTGGGCACGTGGAACCGTGATTTACGTGTAGGCTCTTTATTAGGCTGTAAAAGGCCATATTACAGGCTTAGAAGGCCTGTGCACGTAGTTAGAAGCGTTCTAAGGGCCTGGTGCTCAGGAAAACGACTTAATACATCGTAGTCCATTGAGACTGAAAGGACTAGACCGATGGCCACCTGTCTGGGCACGTGGAACCGCGTGATTTACGTGTAGGCTCTTTATTAGGCTGTAAAAGGCCATATTACAGGCTTAGAAGGCCTGTGCACGTAGTTAGAAGCGTTCTAAGGGCCTGGTGCTCAGGAAAACGACTTAATACATCGTAGTCCATTGAGACTGAAAGGACTAGACCGATGGCCACCTGTCTGGGCACGTGGAACCGCGTGATTTACGTGTAGGCTCTTTATTAGGCTGTAAAAGGCCATATTACAGGCTTAGAAGGCCTGTGCACGTAGTTAGAAGCGTTCTAAGGGCCTGGTGCTCAGGAAAACGACTTAATACATCGTAGTCCATTGAGACTGAAAGGACTAGACCGATGGCCACCTGTCTGGGCACGTGGAACCGCGTGATTTAGTGTAGGCTCTTTATTAGGCTGTAAAAGGCCATATTACAGGCTTAGAAGGCCTGTGCACGTAGTTAGAAGCGTTCTAAGGGCCTGGCTCAGGAAAACGACTTAATACATCGTAGTCCATTGAGACTGAAAGGACTAGACCGATGGCCACCTGTCTGGGCACGTGGAACCGCGTGATTGTGTAGGCTCTTTATTAGGCTGTAAAAGGCCATATTACAGGCTTAGAAGGCCTGTGCACGTAGTTAGAAGCGTTCTAAGGGCCTGGCTCAGGAAAACGACTTAATACATCGTAGTCCATTGAGACTGAAAGGACTAGACCGATGGCCACCTGTCTGGGCACGTGGAACCGCGTGATTTAGTGTAGACTCTTTATTAGGCTGTAAAAGGCCATATTACAGGCTTAGAAGGCCTGTGCACGTAGTTAGAAGCGTTCTAAGGGCCTGGCTCAGGAAAACGACTTAATAGACGATGGCTGACACCTGTCTGGGCACGTGGAACCGCGTGATTTAGGTGTAGCTCTTATTAGGCTGTAAAAGGCCATATTACAGGCTTAGAAGGCCTGTGCACGTAGTTAGAAGCGTTCTAAGGGCCTGGTGCTCAGGAAAACGACTTAATACATCGTAGTCCATTGAGACTGAAAGGACTAGACCGATGGCCACCTGTCTGGGCACGTGGAACCGCGTGATTTAGTGTAGGCTCTTTATTAGGCTGTAAAAGGCCATATTACAGGCTTAGAAGGCCTGTGCACGTAGTTAGAAGCGTTCTAAGGGCCTGGTGCTCAGGAAAACGAACGTAGTCCATTGAGACTGAACTAGATGGCCACCTGTCTGGGCACGTGGAACCGCGTGATTTAGTGTAGGCTCTTTATTAGGCTGTAAAAGGCCATATTACAGGCTTAGAAGGCCTGTGCACGTAGTTAGAAGCGTTCTAAGGGCCTGGTGCTCAGGAAAACGACTTAATACATCGTAGTCCATTGAGACTGAAAGGACTAGACCGATGGCCACCTGTCTGGGCACGTGGAACCACGTGATTTAGTGTAGGCTCTTTATTAGGCTGTAAAAGGCCATATTACAGGCTTAGAAGGCCTGTGCACGTAGTTAGAAGCGTTCTAAGGGCCTGGTGCTCAGGAAAACGACTTAATACATCGTAGTCCATTGAGACTGAAAGGACTAGACCGATGGCCACCTGTCTGGGCACGTGGAACCGCGTGATTTACGTGTAGGCTCTTTATTAGGCTGTAAAAGGCCATATTACAGGCTTAGAAGGCCTGTGCACGTAGTTAGAAGCGTTCTAAGGGCCTGGTGCTCAGGAAAACGACTTAATACATCGTAGTCCATTGAGACTGAAAGGACTAGACCGATGGCCACCTGTCTGGGCACGTGGAACCGCGTGATTTACGTGTAGGCTCTTTATTAGGCTGTAAAAGGCCATATTACAGGCTTAGAAGGCCTGTGCACGTAGTTAGAAGCGTTCTAAGGGCCTGGTGCTCAGGAAAACGACTTAATACATCGTAGTCCATTGAGACTGAAAGGACTAGACCGATGGCCACCTGTCTGGGCACGTGGAACCACGTGATTTACGTGTAGACTCTTTATTAGGCTGTAAAAGGCCATATTACAGGCTTAGAAGGCCTGTGCACGTAGTTAGAAGCGTTCTAAGGGCCTGGTGCTCAGGAAAACGACTTAATACATCGTAGTCCATTGAGACTGAAAGGACTAGACCGATGGCCACCTGTCTGGGCACGTGGAACCACGTGATTTACGTGTAGGCTCTTTATTAGGCTGTAAAAGGCCATATTACAGGCTTAGAAGGCCTGTGCACGTAGTTAGAAGCGTTCTAAGGGCCTGGCGCTCAGGAAAACGACTTAATACATCGTAGTCCATTGAGACTGAAAGGACTAGACCGATGGCCACCTGTCTGGGCACGTGGAACCGCGTGATTTAGTGTAGGCTCTTTATTAGGCTGTAAAAGGCCATATTACAGGCTTAGAAGGCCTGTGCACGTAGTTAGAAGCGTTCTAAGGGCCTGGTGCTCAGGAAAACGACTTAATACATCGTAGTCCATTGAGACTGAAAGGACTAGACCGATGGCCACCTGTCTGGGCACGTGGAACCGCGTGATTTAGTGTAGGCTCTTTATTAGGCTGTAAAAGGCCATATTACAGGCTTAGAAGGCCTGTGCACGTAGTTAGAAGCGTTCTAAGGGCCTGGTGCTCAGGAAAACGACTTAATACATCGTAGTCCATTGAGACTGAAAGGACTAGACCGATGGCCACCTGTCTGGGCACGTGGAACCGCGTGATTTAGTGTAGGCTCTTTATTAGGCTGTAAAAGGCCATATTACAGGCTTAGAAGGCCTGTGCACGTAGTTAGAAGCGTTCTAAGGGCCTGGTGCTCAGGAAAACGACTTAATACATCGTAGTCCATTGAGACTGAAAGGACTAGACCGATGGCCACCTGTCTGGGCACGTGGAACCACGTGATTTAGTGTAGGCTCTTTATTAGGCTGTAAAAGGCCATATTACAGGCTTAGAAGGCCTGTGCACGTAGTTAGAAGCGTTCTAAGGGCCTGTGCTCAGGAAAACGACTTAATACATCGTAGTCCATTGAGACTGAAAGGACTAGACCGATGGCCACCTGTCTGGGCACGTGGAACCACGTGATTTAGTGTAGACTCTTTATTAGGCTGTAAAAGGCCATATTACAGGCTTAGAAGGCCTGTGCACGTAGTTAGAAGCGTTCTAAGGGCCTGGCGCTCAGGAAAACGACTTAATACATCGTAGTCCATTGAGACTGAAAGGACTAGACCGATGGCCACCTGTCTGGGCACGTGGAACCGCGTGATTTACGTGTAGGCTCTTTATTAGGCTGTAAAAGGCCATATTACAGGCTTAGAAGGCCTGTGCACGTAGTTAGAAGCGTTCTAAGGGCCTGGTGCTCAGGAAAACGACTTAATACATCGTAGTCCATTGAGACTGAAAGGACTAGACCGATGGCCACCTGTCTGGGCACGTGGAACCGCGTGATTTACGTGTAGGCTCTTTATTAGGCTGTAAAAGGCCATATTACAGGCTTAGAAGGCCTGTGCACGTAGTTAGAAGCGTTCTAAGGGCCTGGTGCTCAGGAAAACGACTTAATACATCGTAGTCCATTGAGACTGAAAGGACTAGACCGATGGCCACCTGTCTGGGCACGTGGAACCACGTGATTTACGTGTAGCTCTTTATTAGGCTGTAAAAGGCCATATTACAGGCTTAGAAGGCCTGTGCACGTAGTTAGAAGCGTTCTAAGGGCCTGGTGCTCAGGAAAACGACTTAATACATCGTAGTCCATTGAGACTGAAAGGACTAGACCGATGGCCACCTGTCTGGGCACGTGGAACCACGTGATTTAGTGTAGGCTCTTTATTAGGCTGTAAAAGGCCATATTACAGGCTTAGAAGGCCTGTGCACGTAGTTAGAAGCGTTCTAAGGGCCTGGTGCTCAGGAAAACGACTTAATACATCGTAGTCCATTGAGACTGAAAGGACTAGACCGATGGCCACCTGTCTGGGCACGTGGAACCGCGTGATTTACGTGTAGGCTCTTTATTAGGCTGTAAAAGGCCATATTACAGGCTTAGAAGGCCTGTGCACGTAGTTAGAAGCGTTCTAAGGGCCTGGTGCTCAGGAAAACGACTTAATACATCGTAGTCCATTGAGACTGAAAGGACTAGACCGATGGCCACCTGTCTGGGCACGTGGAACGCGTGATTTAGTGTAGGCTCTTTATTAGGCTGTAAAAGGCCATATTACAGGCTTAGAAGGCCTGTGCACGTAGTTAGAAGCGTTCTAAGGGCCTGGTGCTCAGGAAAACGACTTAATACATCGTAGTCCATTGAGACTGAAAGGACTAGACCGATGGCCACCTGTCTGGGCACGTGGAACCGCGTGATTTAGTGTAGGCTCTTTATTAGGCTGTAAAAGGCCATATTACAGGCTTAGAAGGCCTGTGCACGTAGTTAGAAGCGTTCTAAGGGCCTGGCGCTCAGGAAAACGACTTAATACATCGTAGTCCATTGAGACTGAAAGGACTAGACCGATGGCCACCTGTCTGGGCACGTGGAACCGTGATTTACGTGTAGGCTCTTTATTAGGCTGTAAAAGGCCATATTACAGGCTTAGAAGGCCTGTGCACGTAGTTAGAAGCGTTCTAAGGGCCTGGCGCTCAGGAAAACGACTTAATACATCGTAGTCCATTGAGACTGAAAGGACTAGACCGATGGCCACCTGTCTGGGCACGTGGAACCACGTGATTTACGTGTAGGCTCTTTATTAGGCTGTAAAAGGC
Organism: Hydractinia echinata; assembly: GCA_030067915.1. Lineage (NCBI taxonomy): Eukaryota > Metazoa > Cnidaria > Hydrozoa > Anthoathecata > Hydractiniidae > Hydractinia > Hydractinia echinata. The sequence continues at coordinate 11,607 of JASGCC010002727.1, forward strand.
CATATTACAGGCTTAGAAGGCCTGTGCACGTAGTTAGAAGCGTTCTAAGGGCCTGGTGCTCAGGAAAACGACTTAATACATCGTAGTCCATTGAGACTGAAAGGACTAGACCGATGGCCACCTGTCTGGGCACGTGGAACCACGTGATTTACGTGTAGGCTCTTTATTAGGCTGTAAAAGGCCATATTACAGGCTTAGAAGGCCTGTGCACGTAGTTAGAAGCGTTCTAAGGGCCTGGTGCTCAGGAAAACGACTTAATACATCGTAGTCCATTGAGACTGAAAGGACTAGACCGATGGCCACCTGTCTGGGCACGTGGAACGTGATTTAGTGTAGACTCTTTATTAGGCTGTAAAAGGCCATATTACAGGCTTAGAAGGCCTGTGCACGTAGTTAGAAGCGTTCTAAGGGCCTGGCGCTCAGGAAAACGACTTAATACATCGTAGTCCATTGAGACTGAAAGGACTAGACCGATGGCCACCTGTCTGGGCACGTGGAACCGTGATTTACGTGTAGGCTCTTTATTAGGCTGTAAAAGGCCATATTACAGGCTTAGAAGGCCTGTGCACGTAGTTAGAAGCGTTCTAAGGGCCTGGCGCTCAGGAAAACGACTTAATACATCGTAGTCCATTGAGACTGAAAGGACTAGACCGATGGCCACCTGTCTGGGCACGTGGAACCGCGTGATTTACGTGTAGGCTCTTTATTAGGCTGTAAAAGGCCATATTACAGGCTTAGAAGGCCTGTGCACGTAGTTAGAAGCGTTCTAAGGGCCTGGTGCTCAGGAAAACGACTTAATACATCGTAGTCCATTGAGACTGAAAGGACTAGACCGATGGCCACCTGTCTGGGCACGTGGAACCGCGTGATTTAGTGTAGGCTCTTTATTAGGCTGTAAAAGGCCATATTACAGGCTTAGAAGGCCTGTGCACGTAGTTAGAAGCGTTCTAAGGGCCTGGTGCTCAGGAAAACGACTTAATACATCGTAGTCCATTGAGACTGAAAGGACTAGACCGATGGCCACCTGTCTGGGCACGTGGAACCACGTGATTTAGTGTAGGCTCTTTATTAGGCTGTAAAAGGCCATATTACAGGCTTAGAAGGCCTGTGCACGTAGTTAGAAGCGTTCTAAGGGCCTGGTGCTCAGGAAAACGACTTAATACATCGTAGTCCATTGAGACTGAAAGGACTAGACCGATGGCCACCTGTCTGGGCACGTGGAACCGCGTGATTTAGTGTAGCTCTTTATTAGGCTGTAAAAGGCCATATTACAGGCTTAGAAGGCCTGTGCACGTAGTTAGAAGCGTTCTAAGGGCCTGGCGCTCAGGAAAACGACTTAATACATCGTAGTCCATTGAGACTGAAAGGACTAGACCGATGGCCACCTGTCTGGGCACGTGGAACCACGTGATTTAGTGTAGACTCTTTATTAGGCTGTAAAAGGCCATATTACAGGCTTAGAAGGCCTGTGCACGTAGTTAGAAGCGTTCTAAGGGCCTGGTGCTCAGGAAAACGACTTAATACATCGTAGTCCATTGAGACTGAAAGGACTAGACCGATGGCCACCTGTCTGGGCACGTGGAACCACGTGATTTACGTGTAGGCTCTTTATTAGGCTGTAAAAGGCCATATTACAGGCTTAGAAGGCCTGTGCACGTAGTTAGAAGCGTTCTAAGGGCCTGGTGCTCAGGAAAACGACTTAATACATCGTAGTCCATTGAGACTGAAAGGACTAGACCGATGGCCACCTGTCTGGGCACGTGGAACCGCGTGATTTAGTGTAGGCTCTTTATTAGGCTGTAAAAGGCCATATTACAGGCTTAGAAGGCCTGTGCACGTAGTTAGAAGCGTTCTAAGGGCCTGGCGCTCAGGAAAACGACTTAATACATCGTAGTCCATTGAGACTGAAAGGACTAGACCGATGGCCACCTGTCTGGGCACGTGGAACCGCGTGATTTAGTGTAGGCTCTTTATTAGGCTGTAAAAGGCCATATTACAGGCTTAGAAGGCCTGTGCACGTAGTTAGAAGCGTTCTAAGGGCCTGGTGCTCAGGAAAACGACTTAATACATCGTAGTCCATTGAGACTGAAAGGACTAGACCGATGGCCACCTGTCTGGGCACGTGGAACCGCGTGATTTAGTGTAGGCTCTTTATTAGGCTGTAAAAGGCCATATTACAGGCTTAGAAGGCCTGTGCACGTAGTTAGAAGCGTTCTAAGGGCCTGGCGCTCAGGAAAACGACTTAATACATCGTAGTCCATTGAGACTGAAAGGACTAGACCGATGGCCACCTGTCTGGGCACGTGGAACCGCGTGATTTAGTGTAGGCTCTTTATTAGGCTGTAAAAGGCCATATTACAGGCTTAGAAGGCCTGTGCACGTAGTTAGAAGCGTTCTAAGGGCCTGGTGCTCAGGAAAACGACTTAATACATCGTAGTCCATTGAGACTGAAAGGACTAGACCGATGGCCACCTGTCTGGGCACGTGGAACCACGTGATTTAGTGTAGGCTCTTTATTAGGCTGTAAAAGGCCATATTACAGGCTTAGAAGGCCTGTGCACGTAGTTAGAAGCGTTCTAAGGGCCTGGTGCTCAGGAAAACGACTTAATACATCGTAGTCCATTGAGACTGAAAGGACTAGACCGATGGCCACCTGTCTGGGCACGTGGAACCGCGTGATTTAGTGTAGACTCTTTATTAGGCTGTAAAAGGCCATATTACAGGCTTAGAAGGCCTGTGCACGTAGTTAGAAGCGTTCTAAGGGCCTGGCGCTCAGGAAAACGACTTAATACATCGTAGTCCATTGAGACTGAAAGGACTAGACCGATGGCCACCTGTCTGGGCACGTGGAACCACGTGATTTACGTGTAGGCTCTTTATTAGGCTGTAAAAGGCCATATTACAGGCTTAGAAGGCCTGTGCACGTAGTTAGAAGCGTTCTAAGGGCCTGGTGCTCAGGAAAACGACTTAATACATCGTAGTCCATTGAGACTGAAAGGACTAGACCGATGGCCACCTGTCTGGGCACGTGGAACCGTGATTTACGTGTAGGCTCTTTATTAGGCTGTAAAAGGCCATATTACAGGCTTAGAAGGCCTGTGCACGTAGTTAGAAGCGTTCTAAGGGCCTGGCGCTCAGGAAAACGACTTAATACATCGTAGTCCATTGAGACTGAAAGGACTAGACCGATGGCCACCTGTCTGGGCACGTGGAACCGCGTGATTTACGTGTAGGCTCTTTATTAGGCTGTAAAAGGCCATATTACAGGCTTAGAAGGCCTGTGCACGTAGTTAGAAGCGTTCTAAGGGCCTGGTGCTCAGGAAAACGACTTAATACATCGTAGTCCATTGAGACTGAAAGGACTAGACCGATGGCCACCTGTCTGGGCACGTGGAACCGCGTGATTTACGTGTAGGCTCTTTATTAGGCTGTAAAAGGCCATATTACAGGCTTAGAAGGCCTGTGCACGTAGTTAGAAGCGTTCTAAGGGCCTGGCGCTCAGGAAAACGACTTAATACATCGTAGTCCATTGAGACTGAAAGGACTAGACCGATGGCCACCTGTCTGGGCACGTGGAACCGTGATTTAGTGTAGGCTCTTTATTAGGCTGTAAAAGGCCATATTACAGGCTTAGAAGGCCTGTGCACGTAGTTAGAAGCGTTCTAAGGGCCTGGTGCTCAGGAAAACGACTTAATACATCGTAGTCCATTGAGACTGAAAGGACTAGACCGATGGCCACCTGTCTGGGCACGTGGAACCACGTGATTTAGTGTAGGCTCTTTATTAGGCTGTAAAAGGCCATATTACAGGCTTAGAAGGCCTGTGCACGTAGTTAGAAGCGTTCTAAGGGCCTGGTGCTCAGGAAAACGACTTAATACATCGTAGTCCATTGAGACTGAAAGGACTAGACCGATGGCCACCTGTCTGGGCACGTGGAACCGCGTGATTTACGTGTAGGCTCTTTATTAGGCTGTAAAAGGCCATATTACAGGCTTAGAAGGCCTGTGCACGTAGTTAGAAGCGTTCTAAGGGCCTGGTGCTCAGGAAAACGACTTAATACATCGTAGTCCATTGAGACTGAAAGGACTAGACCGATGGCCACCTGTCTGGGCACGTGGAAACGCGTGATTTACGTGTAGGCTCTTTATTAGGCTGTAAAAGGCCATATTACAGGCTTAGAAGGCCTGTGCACGTAGTTAGAAGCGTTCTAAGGGCCTGGTGCTCAGGAAAACGACTTAATACATCGTAGTCCATTGAGACTGAAAGGACTAGACCGATGGCCACCTGTCTGGGCACGTGGAACCACGTGATTTACGTGTAGGCTCTTTATTAGGCTGTAAAAGGCCATATTACAGGCTTAGAAGGCCTGTGCACGTAGTTAGAAGCGTTCTAAGGGCCTGGCTCAGGAAAACGACTTAATACATCGTAGTCCATTGAGACTGAAAGGACTAGACCGATGGCCACCTGTCTGGGCACGTGGAACCGCGTGATTTACGTGTAGGCTCTTTATTAGGCTGTAAAAGGCCATATTACAGGCTTAGAAGGCCTGTGCACGTAGTTAGAAGCGTTCTAAGGGCCTGGTGCTCAGGAAAACGACTTAATACATCGTAGTCCATTGAGACTGAAAGGACTAGACCGATGGCCACCTGTCTGGGCACGTGGAACCACGTGATTTACGTGTAGGCTCTTTATTAGGCTGTAAAAGGCCATATTACAGGCTTAGAAGGCCTGTGCACGTAGTTAGAAGCGTTCTAAGGGCCTGGTGCTCAGGAAAACGACTTAATACATCGTAGTCCATTGAGACTGAAAGGACTAGACCGATGGCCACCTGTCTGGGCACGTGGAACCACGTGATTTACGTGTAGGCTCTTTATTAGGCTGTAAAAGGCCATATTACAGGCTTAGAAGGCCTGTGCACGTAGTTAGAAGCGTTCTAAGGGCCTGGTGCTCAGGAAAACGACTTAATACATCGTAGTCCATTGAGACTGAAAGGACTAGACCGATGGCCACCTGTCTGGGCACGTGGAACCGCGTGATTTACGTGTAGGCTCTTTATTAGGCTGTAAAAGGCCATATTACAGGCTTAGAAGGCCTGTGCACGTAGTTAGAAGCGTTCTAAGGGCCTGGTGCTCAGGAAAACGACTTAATACATCGTAGTCCATTGAGACTGAAAGGACTAGACCGATGGCCACCTGTCTGGGCACGTGGAACCGCGTGATTTAGTGTAGGCTCTTTATTAGGCTGTAAAAGGCCATATTACAGGCTTAGAAGGCCTGTGCACGTAGTTAGAAGCGTTCTAAGGGCCTGGTGCTCAGGAAAACGACTTAATACATCGTAGTCCATTGAGACTGAAAGGACTAGACCGATGGCCACCTGTCTGGGCACGTGGAACCGCGTGATTTAGTGTAGGCTCTTTATTAGGCTGTAAAAGGCCATATTACAGGCTTAGAAGGCCTGTGCACGTAGTTAGAAGCGTTCTAAGGGCCTGGTGCTCAGGAAAACGACTTAATACATCGTAGTCCATTGAGACTGAAAGGACTAGACCGATGGCCACCTGTCTGGGCACGTGGAACCGCGTGATTTAGTGTAGGCTCTTTATTAGGCTGTAAAAGGCCATATTACAGGCTTAGAAGGCCTGTGCACGTAGTTAGAAGCGTTCTAAGGGCCTGGTGCTCAGGAAAACGACTTAATACATCGTAGTCCATTGAGACTGAAAGGACTAGACCGATGGCCACCTGTCTGGGCACGTGGAACCACGTGATTTACGTGTAGGCTCTTTATTAGGCTGTAAAAGGCCATATTACAGGCTTAGAAGGCCTGTGCACGTAGTTAGAAGCGTTCTAAGGGCCTGGTGCTCAGGAAAACGACTTAATACATCGTAGTCCATTGAGACTGAAAGGACTAGACCGATGGCCACCTGTCTGGGCACGTGGAACCACGTGATTTACGTGTAGGCTCTTTATTAGGCTGTAAAAGGCCATATTACAGGCTTAGAAGGCCTGTGCACGTAGTTAGAAGCGTTCTAAGGGCCTGGTGCTCAGGAAAACGACTTAATACATCGTAGTCCATTGAGACTGAAAGGACTAGACCGATGGCCACCTGTCTGGGCACGTGGAACCGTGATTTAGTGTAGGCTCTTTATTAGGCTGTAAAAGGCCATATTACAGGCTTAGAAGGCCTGTGCACGTAGTTAGAAGCGTTCTAAGGGCCTGGTGCTCAGGAAAACGACTTAATACATCGTAGTCCATTGAGACTGAAAGGACTAGACCGATGGCCACCTGTCTGGGCACGTGGAACCACGTGATTTACGTGTAGACTCTTTATTAGGCTGTAAAAGGCCATATTACAGGCTTAGAAGGCCTGTGCACGTAGTTAGAAGCGTTCTAAGGGCCTGGTGCTCAGGAAAACGACTTAATACATCGTAGTCCATTGAGACTGAAAGGACTAGACCGATGGCCACCTGTCTGGGCACGTGGAACCACGTGATTTAGTGTAGGCTCTTTATTAGGCTGTAAAAGGCCATATTACAGGCTTAGAAGGCCTGTGCACGTAGTTAGAAGCGTTCTAAGGGCCTGGTGCTCAGGAAAACGACTTAATACATCGTAGTCCATTGAGACTGAAAGGACTAGACCGATGGCCACCTGTCTGGGCACGTGGAACCACGTGATTTACGTGTAGGCTCTTTATTAGGCTGTAAAAGGCCATATTACAGGCTTAGAAGGCCTGTGCACGTAGTTAGAAGCGTTCTAAGGGCCTGGTGCTCAGGAAAACGACTTAATACATCGTAGTCCATTGAGACTGAAAGGACTAGACCGATGGCCACCTGTCTGGGCACGTGGAACCGCGTGATTTACGTGTAGGCTCTTTATTAGGCTGTAAAAGGCCATATTACAGGCTTAGAAGGCCTGTGCACGTAGTTAGAAGCGTTCTAAGGGCCTGGTGCTCAGGAAAACGACTTAATACATCGTAGTCCATTGAGACTGAAAGGACTAGACCGATGGCCACCTGTCTGGGCACGTGGAACCACGTGATTTACGTGTAGGCTCTTTATTAGGCTGTAAAAGGCCATATTACAGGCTTAGAAGGCCTGTGCACGTAGTTAGAAGCGTTCTAAGGGCCTGGTGCTCAGGAAAACGACTTAATACATCGTAGTCCATTGAGACTGAAAGGACTAGACCGATGGCCACCTGTCTGGGCACGTGGAACCACGTGATTTACGTGTAGGCTCTTTATTAGGCTGTAAAAGGCCATATTACAGGCTTAGAAGGCCTGTGCACGTAGTTAGAAGCGTTCTAAGGGCCTGGTGCTCAGGAAAACGACTTAATACATCGTAGTCCATTGAGACTGAAAGGACTAGACCGATGGCCACCTGTCTGGGCACGTGGAACCACGTGATTTACGTGTAGGCTCTTTATTAGGCTGTAAAAGGCCATATTACAGGCTTAGAAGGCCTGTGCACGTAGTTAGAAGCGTTCTAAGGGCCTGGTGCTCAGGAAAACGACTTAATACATCGTAGTCCATTGAGACTGAAAGGACTAGACCGATGGCCACCTGTCTGGGCACGTGGAACCACGTGATTTACGTGTAGGCTCTTTATTAGGCTGTAAAAGGCCATATTACAGGCTTAGAAGGCCTGTGCACGTAGTTAGAAGCGTTCTAAGGGCCTGGTGCTCAGGAAAACGACTTAATACATCGTAGTCCATTGAGACTGAAAGGACTAGACCGATGGCCACCTGTCTGGGCACGTGGAACCACGTGATTTACGTGTAGGCTCTTTATTAGGCTGTAAAAGGCCATATTACAGGCTTAGAAGGCCTGTGCACGTAGTTAGAAGCGTTCTAAGGGCCTGGTGCTCAGGAAAACGACTTAATACATCGTAGTCCATTGAGACTGAAAGGACTAGACCGATGGCCACCTGTCTGGGCACGTGGAACCGTGATTTACGTGTAGGCTCTTTATTAGGCTGTAAAAGGCCATATTACAGGCTTAGAAGGCCTGTGCACGTAGTTAGAAGCGTTCTAAGGGCCTGGTGCTCAGGAAAACGACTTAATACATCGTAGTCCATTGAGACTGAAAGGACTAGACCGATGGCCACCTGTCTGGGCACGTGGAACCACGTGATTTACGTGTAGGCTCTTTATTAGGCTGTAAAAGGCCATATTACAGGCTTAGAAGGCCTGTGCACGTAGTTAGAAGCGTTCTAAGGGCCTGGTGCTCAGGAAAACGACTTAATACATCGTAGTCCATTGAGACTGAAAGGACTAGACCGATGGCCACCTGTCTGGGCACGTGGAACCACGTGATTTACGTGTAGGCTCTTTATTAGGCTGTAAAAGGCCATATTACAGGCTTAGAAGGCCTGTGCACGTAGTTAGAAGCGTTCTAAGGGCCTGGTGCTCAGGAAAACGACTTAATACATCGTAGTCCATTGAGACTGAAAGGACTAGACCGATGGCCACCTGTCTGGGCACGTGGAACCACGTGATTTAGTGTAGGCTCTTTATTAGGCTGTAAAAGGCCATATTACAGGCTTAGAAGGCCTGTGCACGTAGTTAGAAGCGTTCTAAGGGCCTGGTGCTCAGGAAAACGACTTAATACATCGTAGTCCATTGAGACTGAAAGGACTAGACCGATGGCCACCTGTCTGGGCACGTGGAACCACGTGATTTACGTGTAGGCTCTTTATTAGGCTGTAAAAGGCCATATTACAGGCTTAGAAGGCCTGTGCACGTAGTTAGAAGCGTTCTAAGGGCCTGGTGCTCAGGAAAACGACTTAATACATCGTAGTCCATTGAGACTGAAAGGACTAGACCGATGGCCACCTGTCTGGGCACGTGGAACCACGTGATTTACGTGTAGGCTCTTTATTAGGCTGTAAAAGGCCATATTACAGGCTTAGAAGGCCTGTGCACGTAGTTAGAAGCGTTCTAAGGGCCTGGTGCTCAGGAAAACGACTTAATACATCGTAGTCCATTGAGACTGAAAGGACTAGACCGATGGCCACCTGTCTGGGCACGTGGAACCGTGATTTACGTGTAGGCTCTTTATTAGGCTGTAAAAGGCCATATTACAGGCTTAGAAGGCCTGTGCACGTAGTTAGAAGCGTTCTAAGGGCCTGGTGCTCAGGAAAACGACTTAATACATCGTAGTCCATTGAGACTGAAAGGACTAGACCGATGGCCACCTGTCTGGGCACGTGGAACCACGTGATTTACGTGTAGGCTCTTTATTAGGCTGTAAAAGGCCATATTACAGGCTTAGAAGGCCTGTGCACGTAGTTAGAAGCGTTCTAAGGGCCTGGTGCTCAGGAAAACGACTTAATACATCGTAGTCCATTGAGACTGAAAGGACTAGACCGATGGCCACCTGTCTGGGCACGTGGAACCGTGATTTACGTGTAGGCTCTTTATTAGGCTGTAAAAGGCCATATTACAGGCTTAGAAGGCCTGTGCACGTAGTTAGAAGCGTTCTAAGGGCCTGGTGCTCAGGAAAACGACTTAATACATCGTAGTCCATTGAGACTGAAAGGACTAGACCGATGGCCACCTGTCTGGGCACGTGGAACCACGTGATTTACGTGTAGGCTCTTTATTAGGCTGTAAAAGGCCATATTACAGGCTTAGAAGGCCTGTGCACGTAGTTAGAAGCGTTCTAAGGGCCTGGTGCTCAGGAAAACGACTTAATACATCGTAGTCCATTGAGACTGAAAGGACTAGACCGATGGCCACCTGTCTGGGCACGTGGAACCACGTGATTTACGTGTAGGCTCTTTATTAGGCTGTAAAAGGCCATATTACAGGCTTAGAAGGCCTGTGCACGTAGTTAGAAGCGTTCTAAGGGCCTGGTGCTCAGGAAAACGACTTAATACATCGTAGTCCATTGAGACTGAAAGGACTAGACCGATGGCCACCTGTCTGGGCACGTGGAACCACGTGATTTACGTGTAGGCTCTTTATTAGGCTGTAAAAGGCCATATTACAGGCTTAGAAGGCCTGTGCACGTAGTTAGAAGCGTTCTAAGGGCCTGGTGCTCAGGAAAACGACTTAATACATCGTAGTCCATTGAGACTGAAAGGACTAGACCGATGGCCACCTGTCTGGGCACGTGGAACCACGTGATTTACGTGTAGGCTCTTTATTAGGCTGTAAAAGGCCATATTACAGGCTTAGAAGGCCTGTGCACGTAGTTAGAAGCGTTCTAAGGGCCTGGTGCTCAGGAAAACGACTTAATACATCGTAGTCCATTGAGACTGAAAGGACTAGACCGATGGCCACCTGTCTGGGCACGTGGAACCACGTGATTTACGTGTAGGCTCTTTATTAGGCTGTAAAAGGCCATATTACAGGCTTAGAAGGCCTGTGCACGTAGTTAGAAGCGTTCTAAGGGCCTGGTGCTCAGGAAAACGACTTAATACATCGTAGTCCATTGAGACTGAAAGGACTAGACCGATGGCCACCTGTCTGGGCACGTGGAACCACGTGATTTACGTGTAGGCTCTTTATTAGGCTGTAAAAGGCCATATTACAGGCTTAGAAGGCCTGTGCACGTAGTTAGAAGCGTTCTAAGGGCCTGGTGCTCAGGAAAACGACTTAATACATCGTAGTCCATTGAGACTGAAAGGACTAGACCGATGGCCACCTGTCTGGGCACGTGGAACCGCGTGATTTACGTGTAGGCTCTTTATTAGGCTGTAAAAGGCCATATTACAGGCTTAGAAGGCCTGTGCACGTAGTTAGAAGCGTTCTAAGGGCCTGGTGCTCAGGAAAACGACTTAATACATCGTAGTCCATTGAGACTGAAAGGACTAGACCGATGGCCACCTGTCTGGGCACGTGGAACCACGTGATTTACGTGTAGGCTCTTTATTAGGCTGTAAAAGGCCATATTACAGGCTTAGAAGGCCTGTGCACGTAGTTAGAAGCGTTCTAAGGGCCTGGTGCTCAGGAAAACGACTTAATACATCGTAGTCCATTGAGACTGAAAGGACTAGACCGATGGCCACCTGTCTGGGCACGTGGAACCACGTGATTTACGTGTAGGCTCTTTATTAGGCTGTAAAAGGCCATATTACAGGCTTAGAAGGCCTGTGCACGTAGTTAGAAGCGTTCTAAGGGCCTGGTGCTCAGGAAAACGACTTAATACATCGTAGTCCATTGAGACTGAAAGGACTAGACCGATGGCCACCTGTCTGGGCACGTGGAACCACGTGATTTACGTGTAGGCTCTTTATTAGGCTGTAAAAGGCCATATTACAGGCTTAGAAGGCCTGTGCACGTAGTTAGAAGCGTTCTAAGGGCCTGGTGCTCAGGAAAACGACTTAATACATCGTAGTCCATTGAGACTGAAAGGACTAGACCGATGGCCACCTGTCTGGGCACGTGGAACCGTGATTTACGTGTAGGCTCTTTATTAGGCTGTAAAAGGCCATATTACAGGCTTAGAAGGCCTGTGCACGTAGTTAGAAGCGTTCTAAGGGCCTGGTGCTCAGGAAAACGACTTAATACATCGTAGTCCATTGAGACTGAAAGGACTAGACCGATGGCCACCTGTCTGGGCACGTGGAACCACGTGATTTACGTGTAGGCTCTTTATTAGGCTGTAAAAGGCCATATTACAGGCTTAGAAGGCCTGTGCACGTAGTTAGAAGCGTTCTAAGGGCCTGGTGCTCAGGAAAACGACTTAATACATCGTAGTCCATTGAGACTGAAAGGACTAGACCGATGGCCACCTGTCTGGGCACGTGGAACCGCGTGATTTACGTGTAGGCTCTTTATTAGGCTGTAAAAGGCCATATTACAGGCTTAGAAGGCCTGTGCACGTAGTTAGAAGCGTTCTAAGGGCCTGGTGCTCAGGAAAACGACTTAATACATCGTAGTCCATTGAGACTGAAAGGACTAGACCGATGGCCACCTGTCTGGGCACGTGGAACCACGTGATTTACGTGTAGGCTCTTTATTAGGCTGTAAAAGGCCATATTACAGGCTTAGAAGGCCTGTGCACGTAGTTAGAAGCGTTCTAAGGGCCTGGTGCTCAGGAAAACGACTTAATACATCGTAGTCCATTGAGACTGAAAGGACTAGACCGATGGCCACCTGTCTGGGCACGTGGAACCACGTGATTTACGTGTAGGCTCTTTATTAGGCTGTAAAAGGCCATATTACAGGCTTAGAAGGCCTGTGCACGTAGTTAGAAGCGTTCTAAGGGCCTGGCTCAGGAAAACGACTTAATACATCGTAGTCCATTGAGACTGAAAGGACTAGACCGATGGCCACCTGTCTGGGCACGTGGAACCACGTGATTTACGTGTAGGCTCTTTATTAGGCTGTAAAAGGCCATATTACAGGCTTAGAAGGCCTGTGCACGTAGTTAGAAGCGTTCTAAGGGCCTGGTGCTCAGGAAAACGACTTAATACATCGTAGTCCATTGAGACTGAAAGGACTAGACCGATGGCCACCTGTCTGGGCACGTGGAACCACGTGATTTACGTGTAGGCTCTTTATTAGGCTGTAAAAGGCCATATTACAGGCTTAGAAGGCCTGTGCACGTAGTTAGAAGCGTTCTAAGGGCCTGGCGCTCAGGAAAACGACTTAATACATCGTAGTCCATTGAGACTGAAAGGACTAGACCGATGGCCACCTGTCTGGGCACGTGGAACCACGTGATTTACGTGTAGGCTCTTTATTAGGCTGTAAAAGGCCATATTACAGGCTTAGAAGGCCTGTGCACGTAGTTAGAAGCGTTCTAAGGGCCTGGTGCTCAGGAAAACGACTTAATACATCGTAGTCCATTGAGACTGAAAGGACTAGACCGATGGCCACCTGTCTGGGCACGTGGAACCACGTGATTTACGTGTAGGCTCTTTATTAGGCTGTAAAAGGCCATATTACAGGCTTAGAAGGCCTGTGCACGTAGTTAGAAGCGTTCTAAGGGCCTGGTGCTCAGGAAAACGACTTAATACATCGTAGTCCATTGAGACTGAAAGGACTAGACCGATGGCCACCTGTCTGGGCACGTGGAACCACGTGATTTACGTGTAGGCTCTTTATTAGGCTGTAAAAGGCCATATTACAGGCTTAGAAGGCCTGTGCACGTAGTTAGAAGCGTTCTAAGGGCCTGGTGCTCAGGAAAACGACTTAATACATCGTAGTCCATTGAGACTGAAAGGACTAGACCGATGGCCACCTGTCTGGGCACGTGGAACCACGTGATTTACGTGTAGGCTCTTTATTAGGCTGTAAAAGGCCATATTACAGGCTTAGAAGGCCTGTGCACGTAGTTAGAAGCGTTCTAAGGGCCTGGCGCTCAGGAAAACGACTTAATACATCGTAGTCCATTGAGACTGAAAGGACTAGACCGATGGCCACCTGTCTGGGCACGTGGAACCACGTGATTTAGTGTGGCTCTTTATTAGGCTGTAAAAGGCCATATTACAGGCTTAGAAGGCCTGTGCACGTAGTTAGAAGCGTTCTAAGGGCCTGGTGCTCAGGAAAACGACTTAATACATCGTAGTCCATTGAGACTGAAAGGACTAGACCGATGGCCACCTGTCTGGGCACGTGGAACCACGTGATTTACGTGTAGGCTCTTTATTAGGCTGTAAAAGGCCATATTACAGGCTTAGAAGGCCTGTGCACGTAGTTAGAAGCGTTCTAAGGGCCTGGTCAGGAAAACGACTTAATACATCGTAGTCCATTGAGACTGAAAGGACTAGACCGATGGCCACCTGTCTGGGCACGTGGAACCACGTGATTTACGTGTAGGCTCTTTATTAGGCTGTAAAAGGCCATATTACAGGCTTAGAAGGCCTGTGCACGTAGTTAGAAGCGTTCTAAGGGCCTGGTGCTCAGGAAAACGACTTAATACATCGTAGTCCATTGAGACTGAAAGGACTAGACCGATGGCCACCTGTCTGGGCACGTGGAACCGCGTGATTTAGTGTAGGCTCTTTATTAGGCTGTAAAAGGCCATATTACAGGCTTAGAAGGCCTGTGCACGTAGTTAGAAGCGTTCTAAGGGCCTGGTGCTCAGGAAAACGACTTAATACATCGTAGTCCATTGAGACTGAAAGGACTAGACCGATGGCCACCTGTCTGGGCACGTGGAACCGCGTGATTTAGTGTAGGCTCTTTATTAGGCTGTAAAAGGCCATATTACAGGCTTAGAAGGCCTGTGCACGTAGTTAGAAGCGTTCTAAGGGCCTGGTGCTCAGGAAAACGACTTAATACATCGTAGTCCATTGAGACTGAAAGGACTAGACCGATGGCCACCTGTCTGGGCACGTGGAACCACGTGATTTACGTGTAGGCTCTTTATTAGGCTGTAAAAGGCCATATTACAGGCTTAGAAGGCCTGTGCACGTAGTTAGAAGCGTTCTAAGGGCCTGGTGCTCAGGAAAACGACTTAATACATCGTAGTCCATTGAGACTGAAAGGACTAGACCGATGGCCACCTGTCTGGGCACGTGGAACCACGTGATTTAGTGTAGGCTCTTTATTAGGCTGTAAAAGGCCATATTACAGGCTTAGAAGGCCTGTGCACGTAGTTAGAAGCGTTCTAAGGGCCTGGTGCTCAGGAAAACGACTTAATACATCGTAGTCCATTGAGACTGAAAGGACTAGACCGATGGCCACCTGTCTGGGCACGTGGAACCACGTGATTTACGTGTAGGCTCTTTATTAGGCTGTAAAAGGCCATATTAGAGGCTTAGAAGGCCTGTCCACGTAGTTAGAAGCGTTCTAAGGGCCTGGTGCTCAGGAAAACGACTTAATACATCGTAGTCCATTGAGACTGAAAGGACTAGACCGATGGCCACCTGTCTGGGCACGTGGAACCACGCGTGTAGGCTCTTTATTAGGCTGTAAAAGGCCATATTACAGGCTTAGAAGGCCTGTGCACGTAGTTAGAAGCGTTCTAAGGGCCTGGTGCTCAGGAAAACGACTTAATACATCGTAGTCCATTGAGACTGAAAGGACTAGACCGATGGCCACCTGTCTGGGCACGTGGAACCACGTGATTTACGTGTAGGCTCTTTATTAGGCTGTAAAAGGCCATATTACAGGCTTAGAAGGCCTGTGCACGTAGTTAGAAGCGTTCTAAGGGCCTGGTGCTCAGGAAAACGACTTAATACATCGTAGTCCATTGAGACTGAAAGGACTAGACCGATGGCCACCTGTCTGGGCACGTGGAACCACGTGATTTACGTGTAGGCTCTTTATTAGGCTGTAAAAGGCCATATTACAGGCTTAGAAGGCCTGTGCACGTAGTTAGAAGCGTTCTAAGGGCCTGGTGCTCAGGAAAACGACTTAATACATCGTAGTCCATTGAGACTGAAAGGACTAGACCGATGGCCACCTGTCTGGGCACGTGGAACCACGTGATTTACGTGTAGGCTCTTTATTAGGCTGTAAAAGGCCATATTACAGGCTTAGAAGGCCTGTGCACGTAGTTAGAAGCGTTCTAAGGCCTGGTGCTCAGGAAAACGACTTAATACATCGTAGTCCATTG
>JASGCC010002728.1:0-27100 GCA_030067915.1 Hydractinia echinata
AACGGCCTGGGTGATACCTCCACGAATCCCATGCTCCATGAATAGGAACATATCCATATCCGAAATCAAATCAAGCACAATCCCGGTCTTTTTCAGGGCAGCCATCCATGCTAAACCCGGGGAAGTGTAGAAATGGGCAGGATCCAGTTTGTAGTTTGTCAAACATGTGTCTCTGAAAGTCTCAAATACATCGGCAAGTAATATAACGTCCGTTTTGAGATAGATATCATGATAAGCGCCCATATTTTCAACTTCCATGACCCTCCACACCTCCTTGGCATGCGCATAATCATCATCACTGATACCATTCAGATTCAACTTGCTGTAAAAGGAATCCTTTGATGGTAACCTACCTTCATCGAACCTTTCGAAAGATCCATATTATTCATAGGGGTATACACCCTTTCTTCGCATTAATTTGAATTGCTCATCATCATTGAAGAATTTTCGAAGATTATTTACATTGAGTCAGATAGATTGTTTACCAATGAACTCAAGCCGCTTGCCATAAATCTGAATGAGTCTATGAATCTAAGCTGTATCTTTTTGTCTTTGTGTCTCCCCATTTTTGTCACGTATTCATCCAACCTTGACATCGGTCGAGAAAGAGATATATTTCTCTTTTGTTTTGAGCGATTACGCTCATACACCCCTCTCCCATGCTGCTTCGCAAGCTCTTTGATAAATAGATGCGCATCATATCGCTAAGATTATGAAGACAACCGGAATATAATTGGGTATCTTATATCTGAGATTACATTCCCTATGGGCAGATCCGCGAAACTTACCTGTAAAATGACAATGGTCTCGAACTTGACATCCTTGTCATTAAAATATCCCATGCAAGATGTGGCATTCGGTGGCATTTTCATAAGTCATGAAGTTCCTCATCGGTGAGATCCTGCATACGCACATTATGTGGAAACATATTATACAACCTTTTGGCCTCGTAAACCACATGATCAACAAATCGTGAACACAGTCCTCACCACGGTAAAGCTTCAAAGGGTTTGAAACCTCACCGTCGCGAATTTGGAGTAACAGCAGAAGCCGGATGGGTGTGTATGTTGACGATCTGAGTATATTCCGCTCGATTCCCAATCTCCTCATCGCATTTCTTGAGAATCGATTCGAAATCGGCATACATGATAAATGGGGCCCTGAGCTGGTTGCTGACCATTGCTAAATTTAAGGGTGCTACCCTCCTTTGGGAGTTGAATCTTGGCTGCTCCGTTACCCTTGCAATATTCAAAGTGCTCATCCCTTCTTGCTGCATTGGAAAACCCATTGAGACAATTGATACAGTAATACTCCTTATGTTCATGCTTGGAGTTGCCCTTGCTAAGCACACCGCTCAGGTTCTTCACCGCGATATAATGCCTCTTTTCATCCTTACACAATAGAAACAAAACCACCACGTTTTCACGATCAAGATGCCCCGACCTACGGCACATATAGACACCATCCACATCATCTTTTGTCAAAATATGCACAGCGATATCAGGGTTCCTTCTCTCAAACAAATCAATCTTGTTCAGGGCCATGGGGAATGATAGACCATCCCAATTACACTTGTCTTCAAACTTCCTGAGGGTTGAGATTCGTTCTGGATGATTATCGATCCTATCATGATATAAGGCTGCTAAAACGGCCCATTTGAAACACTCCTCATCATTTTCATTTTTGGGATTTATGACAGATTTCTTGCCACCGAAATTCTCAGGTAGGGGTAAATAAGAACTACTCTGGTTAATTTTAGTTTGTGAAAGTCAACATGCATATGCAAGATTTTATCAATGGTGAATCCACTGGCGGGTAGTGCGGGGTTTTCAATCTGCTCGATTATCTTATTACTCATACGAAGGATTACATCGGAAATGTCATGCAT
This sequence comes from Hydractinia echinata, assembly GCA_030067915.1. Taxonomy (NCBI): domain Eukaryota; kingdom Metazoa; phylum Cnidaria; class Hydrozoa; order Anthoathecata; family Hydractiniidae; genus Hydractinia; species Hydractinia echinata. The sequence continues at coordinate 1,889 of JASGCC010002728.1, forward strand.
GTTGTGGATTATCTCCATATGGCTGTTGAAAGCTTTATCAACATACATTGCCATGGATTCAGGACCGGATAAATCATCCTTTACCCACCTCACCCACAATGTCACCTGAGTCTTCAGGGACCTCTTCCGTTCGAGCAAGTCCTTAATCAATCTCCTAACGATTGGATTAACCTTTTCAAAAATACCCTGACATTCTTCTTACCATCCGAGTTTATCTTGAAGCGTTTATATGAACCATCAAACGCTTCTTCAATAGGGGTATATGGATTTTCCTCTTTCGGTACAGCCGGTCCCCCACCTACCTTTTTATACAAACCCATGATCTTATCCTTCATGGTTTTGAAAGCTTTTGTTGTTTTATCCTTGATGGCCCTAGGTACATGTTTCATCAACCAGTATCTCCATTCAATCAACTTGCTTTTCACAATAGGTCTGGTTTTAAACATTTCTTGCTCCTCAAACAAATCCATGTCTTCTTGGGGTGCATTAAATGGCCTAGGTGCCGGTACCGGTCTGGTGGGCCTCGCGGTGGGGGCGGGTCTCGGCACTGGTACCGGTCTGGTGGGTCTCGGCACGGGTACCGGTCTAACCGGTGCTTACACGGTAGTGGGTGTCAATAATTCGATCAGATCGGCCTTTCTGAGCCTTGAGTATCCATGTAGACCGCGTTCTCTAGCGAGATCCCTTAATTCAGCAACGGTATTTCGCGAAGTCATATCGGATTTTGATATACGATCTATAACCCTTAAGATGGTTTTATAATCATGCAACTAAAAAAAGATTCATAAAATTTGTTACTCGAGCGAGTAACAAAAAACAATCCGACCCCTCAAATATATTGTCTAATGACAATATCTATTGATGCTCGACATTATGGGGCATTTATCTCCCCTCTCCTCCAATATATACGCACACGATAAACAGCAGCAAAAATGCCCTATTCTAACCATGAACAATGGTGGCGTTCTTTCGGTTAGAAAGACAAATTATACATTTTGTCTTCATCGTCAATATCCTCGTCATCACTCGCATCAATCTCAACCGGAGCCGGTACCGGTCTTATGGGTCGCGTGGGATAAAAGGTCTAGATCCATCGAATCTCGGCGCCGGATGATGTGTTGACAAATTCAATAATCCGGTGAAATCGACGATATTTCTTCCTGACCCGATATTCCGAAGCTCGATCGTTCCCCCTCTATTGCCACATCGGTCGCGGTGGGATGTGGTATCCCGGGTCCCTCGTCATCACTTCCATCAATCTCTCAACCGGCGCCCCGGTACCGGTCTTATGGGTCCGGTGGGATAAAAGGTCTCAGATCCATCGAATCTTCGCGCGCGGATGATGTGGTTAACAATTCAAATCCGGTGAAATTTCGACGATATTTCTTCTGACTCGATTTCGAAAGCCTCGATCGGTTCCCTACTTGCCAAATCGGTCCTGCGGTGGGATGTGGTATCCCGGGGTCCTCGTCATCACTCGTATCAAATCTCACCGGAGCCGGTACCGGTCTTATGGGTTCTTGGCACGGGTACCGGTCCTAACCGGTGCTGACCACGGTAGTGGGTTGTCAATAATTCGATAAGCTCATATTTTCGTAATTTTGGAGTATCCATGTAAAACCACGCTCCTTAGGCGAGATCCCTTAATTTCGGCAACGGTATTTCTCGAAGTCATGTCGTATTGTGATATACGATTTATGAATCTTTAAGATGTTTTTATAATCGTAAACCGGGGTGGAGGATCGTGAGGGGCTTCGTTCGAATACAACCGCTGGGGGTTGTGGTGGGTACTCCCCCAGGGAAAAAATAAGGACCTCTGGGGTCGCTAGAGCATCACATTTGTTACTCGTGTGAGTAACAGAATACGTTTCTAGGTCCCAATCACTTTTTGGAAGATCGCTTATCGTTATAACGTTTTTGACATCTTAGATATGCTTCCCTGTTGTTCACCTCCATTTGAACAGTATCCATACCATGCTTGTTTGATATCCGGGTCGATGTGTAGGATGGATCAATATCATTCCTCTCATCACCCCAATCAATTTAGCTTTATTCATTCCGCAAATATACTTAATCCCACGGGATTTGGCCACTTCTCTCAACTCTTTGATTTTTCATTAATTGTAGTCGGGTACCCGAGCGGCAGCATCACAATGTAGATCGGTATTCATGTCAGACATCTTTATATATATAATCAGTAAAAACTTTTAAGCACTTTTATCGTACCACATCATAACAAAAAGGAGATAAAAAAGGTGTGTATAAATAAAACATGTCAAACTCTAAACTTCAAGAGACTTACAATCAACCTCAAAATTTATGGAAAGGACAAAAGGCTGTTCAGAATTTAATAGTATTCGGTTTCAAGTCAAAGGAGATTAAGAAGTGGCTATCAAAACAAGCATTTTGGCAAGTACATTTACCCGCTCCAAAACATGTTGAAAGACCACATTATGAAGTTACCACCCCTAATGATTTACATCAATTTGATTTATTGTACATGCCTGGTGACATACTGTATGGTAATAAATATAAGTACATTTTGTCGGGAATCGATGCTGCTTCCAGATACAAAGTAGCCCGACCTTTGAGGAGTAAGAAAGCCAAAGAGGTTGCCGCTATGATTGAGGACATCTACAAGGCAGGACCATTACCTTATCCGAAAACTTTCCAATGTGATAACGGTTCAGAATTCAAGGCAGATGTATCAAAATTGCTGGAGAAGCATAAGGTTGAAATTAAAAGAGCGACTACAAAATATAAGCATACGCACACGGCTTTTGTTGAGGCGTTGAACAAGATACTTGCCGAAAATTTATTCAAAATACAAGATGCCCAAGAACTGAATGATTCGGAAAAGGTATCATCTACATGGGTTAAGCATTTGTATAAGCTGATTGATAGGCTAAACGATACAAAGACGCAGATGATTGATATGAAGCCAAAAGATGCTATTATAATGAAAGAGGTGCCTTTGGTTAATCAAGAGAGCTATCCTTCTGAAGTAGAATTACCTCAAGGTGGCTTGTATAGATATTTACTACAACCTGGTGAAGAGCATGATGATGGGCGGAGACGGGCAACCGATAGAATATGGTCGAAAAACACATATAGATTGCGTGAGGTAATAGCGCAACCTGGTAACCGTGTAATGTACTATGTTCAAGACGGACCGGACGGGCTTTTGTAAAAGAGGAATTGATATTAATACCTGAAGATACAGAATTACCTCCTGATTATGTGCAAGGTTGGTGAAAAAGGGGGACGATACATAAAAAGTATCTTTACCTGTTTCTGGTAAAGATGATTGTGCCGGGGGTCGCACAGGGTTTAGTGTTGAGGATCGCGCCACATAATGTCACAATTAAAAAACCTCCTTACTTTCAAATATTAATTTTTCAAATAGCACATGAATATGTGAATGGTATGCAGGCACACATTACTAACTTTGTTCCTGATTTAACGTCTTTTTTAGGCTTTGAACCTCCGCCATTAAACTTTTTCGAATTGATTGCGTGTTTCGCTCTCCATCTTTCTATCCGTTTTTGTCATCTTTTCAAGAGCTTCGTAGTATATACCACACAGGGTTTGAAATTCCATGTGGCTAATATTATCATCATTCAATGCTCGTGAGAAAGAGTTTTCAAACACAGCAATGGCAGATGTTACAACATCATATAATTTCATGACTTTGTTTAGTTTTTTTTGATATTTTTTAATCAACGCCGTGATAATGCCGGTGGAAATAGAGCCGGATAGGGCCACACCACCCAATCCGACAGAAACGGGGATTCCAATAAGGGTAGCGCCCGTTACTATTGAACCAATACCGGAGGCAATGGTTAGGGTGCCCGCGCCGGCATTTAAAAGCACTAATCGGTGTAATGCTTTGTTGTATTTCTCATACTTGGTATTGAATTTGTTTTTTAATTTTATCAACTCTTCATGTTTAGAGTTCACGGTATTTGTGTTAAACTTGTCCCGCTCACTTGAATACTCGGGAGCCGTGGGTAGCTTTGGATAAATATTAAGCTCAGCCATTAGTTATTACAAAGAAAAACCTTCCTCTAAATAACCTATGGTTTATCTAGTTTATCCAGATCCTCAAGAGTTCTGTGATATGTATCACACAAACTTTCAAAATCCGCTCGACTAATATACCGGCTGCGTGGTAATGTGTTATCAAACACGTCAATTGCATTTGGGATAACATGACATGAGGCCCTGACTTTGTTAAGTTTCTCCCGATATATCTTAACATATTCCGTGGTAACTGCACAGGAAGCGGAGCTTAATAGGCACATACCCGAATGTTGCATGTAAATCCTAAAATTTCCATGGGTGGGTGCCCATGGTACTCCACCGAGTCCCAGTGAATTTCTAATAATGGTTGCTGCGGTCGCTATCGAACTGGTAACGGCCACGGTTTCAGATATCCCCTCCAGAAGCGCCAATATGGTCAGAGATTTGCCGTATTTGCATATCCTTTCATGGAACTTGCCTCGTAATTTTAGCAACTCCTTAAGTTGAGAATTGGATATATCTGTTTTAAACATGTCTTCATCCATAGAATGCTCGACCATTTCTAGTTATTATCTTATTAAAAAGAAAAACTATCCTCTAAATAATAAAAAAATGGGAGACATTGACAATGAACCTTTCGGAGAACATGGTAGACCGGATGAGGGTGATACAGATGAAACTTTTCCACTCATACCCACCAGGGACCGTACGCGAGTACAAATACACACACCGGGTGAGGAAGAAACATCATTCGGAGGTCTCAGTCAGAATACTAGAGTTTTGCAGGAAATAGTTGAAGGGTTGTATGATAGATTATCTGAAAGATTCCAACCAAAACCCGAGGTGTTATATACCGACCTGTTTGAAATTAGAGATGGTGAACTATACTACAAAGACGATAACAGGCCATTGACAAACAATGGAAGACTAAGGGCTACTGGTACTATATCAGATATATTAGGCAAGAGAAGGCTGCGTAATTTAGGCTTTGACATACCAAAAGGTAAGATTACAGCCCGACAGGCAGCTAAGCTAAACAAAATACAAGAAGGGTTTCCCTCAACATCTAAAATAGAAACAGCAACCGTTGAAGAACTAGAAACTATATCTGGGGATGTGATAAACAGTACGGAAGATATAATTTCATTGTTGAAAACACAATCCGTAGACCATGAAGCAACCCAGACCGACGATATGTTTAAATATCCTGTGCGTGAAATGCTCGGATTGGATAAGTCCGTACAAAAAGTGCGAGGAGGTCTTCGGCTTGCGACCGCTAAAATGGTTTCTACCGAGCACAAAATCGATTATGAAGAAAAGAAGTTGAAAGAGATGGAAGATCCTGACAGATCTGCAACATACACGGATGAACAGAGAGAGATAGTGAAAAAAAGGGTGGAAAAACTAAACGATAAGTTGAAATTTCACCTTGAGAAGATCGATAATCTCAAAGGTAAACTTAACACTCAAATAAAAAGCATCAAGGAGACGATTGCTAAAATACTTGACAAAGAAACAACATTGGGTGAAAAGATACGAACACTATTCCGTGAGCAGGGTGTCACAGTTGTCAGCGTACTAACGGCATTTGGTATGGTTATCGGCCTTCTCGTAGAAACTTTGACACCTGGGGGTGGGGGGTCATCCACCGGTAACGCACAAAATCATGAAAAGGGTGGTACAACCGAAGGTGGTGCAAGGGAATGGATAAAAAATAAATTGAATGCATTAGGATCCCTATTGGGGAGGTTGGCTGGGATGGCAGCTGCAGCCCTACCTGGTATAATAGGATCCATCGTATCGTGGATACTCAATCGGGCGAAAGAAGCCGTTGGTTGGTTGAGTCAAAACTTGTGGGCTTTGATAGTTGGAATCGGAGGTCTGATATACACCTATCTCGTGACAAAGCGTTAGATCCTTGTATAGATTATATGTTACATGTATCATGTAACATAGATTCGTTGGAGTACTATCTTTCAAAATACCACACGGCACCACCGACACCGATCATACTTAGCGCGATAAAGGCCAATTCCCTTTCATGTTGATCCTTACTCGGTGTATAAAAGTCGCTCAATACAGGTTCCCTAGGTAGATCTGTAAGAGTTGATCTCTCTCCAAACACTTTTTTATATTCGCGCATTGCATCATTTAGCTCTATGAATTTTCCTTCGGCCTTCTTTTCAAGTCTGAGCTGCTTATTGATAAAGTCTACTCTCTCTTCTCTTTTACGTTGCCACAAAACCTGGGCTTTTTGTAACTGTTCTATGGCCAGATCATGACGCTTTCTTTCCTTATCTATTCTGTCTTTGGATAAACTTGAAAAGAGATAGCTTGATCCGGTAAAAGCCAAAGCGTTTGCAAAGGCACCTCCCAACATCATTGCAATTGAAGCCATGTTTATATATTTATAGTTTCAGGTATAATTTTTTGCTTAACTAGATATTCCCTTGACATTTCACTGGCGGCAACGATGGCGACCAGCTTTCCAGTATCTTCCAAGTCAAACTTTTGAATTGAGGGTGGTGACATTTTTAACACCTTTCTTCCCAGCATTGAATAGCCTACAGCGAAAACGCAGACGACTGATGCTTTATAAATATCGTTGATTATACTTTTCTTGTCCATGTTATTTCTATACTGCGAGATTATAATATCGCGATATTATCCTTTTATTCCATTTCAAGTTTACTTATTCTCACGGGTTTTTTAGGACCGGAGGGTGGTGGGGTACCCTTCACCTTAGTATTTTTGTCCTTATTTTTATACACGAAATAAGCACCAATTAAGACCGCTACTATCACCCCTCCCCCCATTATGGTGTAGTTCATGGGCCCTCCATCTGGTTTAGGACCGTCGTTCATAGAATCTACATCTATTACAATATCATTTGAATCTTCGGGCTGTGTCTGTGTCTGAGGCGTCGGCTGTGTTTGTGCTTGATGCGTAGTTTGTGCCTGATTCTGTGCCATGTGCGCCTTTTTATATTCTTCCCTCTGTTTACGGTTGTATTCCGCCAACCTCTTACCCGCTTCAACCTTTTTAGGGTTCTTCGTTGTCACCTGAATAGGATTCTGAGTCTTTTCCTCTGACATCTTTATTATCTATATCTATATTATTTGCGTTTAAATTTCTTCCAGCGATATAATGTCTACCTGTAATTAGACCTACACTGATTAGTGATAAGAATGAGCCGAATCTATAATACAAATCGCACGTGAACCTTTGAAGGGCAGAGTTTAGGAATGGGTCATTCTCCAGGTCATTCCTCAATTCATTTTGACTTTTTATTCCTAATACCACACAGGCTCCCATTGAATACATGTGAATGATTGATTGCCCCAATGACTTTACCATTTGACCCGATAGTTTGGCTTCATATATACTAAAGAGTTTATTCACCTCATCATCTTTTAGCTTTTGAATTTGCTCGTCCGTATACATTTTACCCAGGTATATCTTGCTATTTCCGGTTAACACACACTCGAGCAATTTTTGCCTTTTGCCATCATCGGATGGAGGACTCTGAAGAGAAATTAAGTTGTCAATTGCCGCTTCAGCCATTTTCAATAGCGATAGGTATTTTTTAACACAAAAAAAGCAAAAACTAAGTGCTACTAGTATTAGTACTAGTAATATGAAATTGATATATTCTATCATGGTCCTATAGGAGTCTTATAGGAGTCTTATAGGAGTCTTATAGGAGTCTTATAGGAGAGTCTATAGGAGTCTTATAAATCTGTTACTTTTGTTACAAGACTCTTGTAACAAAAAAACTTCCAATCAAGCAATCACGTAAGTTCTTGGATGTTCTATTCTCATGACTAAATGTGTGTATTTGCCATCTTTTAGCCTTTCCCTAACCATCTGGATCTCTGATCGTGATTCAATTACATCATTCTCTTCATGAATAGTTGCGAGATCTTGTCTGTCTTTTGGATACCACACATATAACATTTTGGCCTGCCTTCGTAAATTCTTCGGTATAGCGGTGTATGATTGTGTGAGTAGCCACATAGTGTGGTTTCGATGTCGTCCGCTAATGGCCAACTCTAGCAATGGCTGTCTCTTTTTGTCTAGTTTCTCATCTGCGATGATATCGTCGATCAGGAATAATGTTTTGTATCCGGCACAGAAATCCGTCATCTTTTGAATATGTTCATATAACATACCTCCCGGCTCAATTAGAATCACATATCTGTCGTTCCAAAACCATTTTCGACACATATATGTCTTATTCCATCTTAATGTTGGACATATAATCACTATGAAATCAAAGTGATCAAAGTATTCATTCTCTAATAATTTCACAACACGTTTGGATTTTCCGCAGCCCGTAGGACCAACGAATAATGCCGTGTGGGGATCTTTCATGTAGTCCATCTTAATATAGTACATCCATAATTTCACCGTTTTGAATATTTAATTGAGCGTCCATGATTAGATATATATAGGCGTTTAAGGATCCTGCGGTTTCAGCTGTCTTTTCAACTTGCAGTGTGATCGAATCACTCGCATTTTCAATGCGTCGACCGGTCCCATGTAGGGAGTTTTCATCTATGGTTCTGAAATCCAACCATAGAGCATATTTTGTAGTTAGGTAATCGGAGACTTTCACATCGTGTAATTGCAAATGTTTTTGGATTTCGCCGGCATTGCCATCCCTTGGTTTACCCTCGGCAAAATACTTGCAAATTTCATTGTAATGTTCAAATGGTTGCATCCCTTGGGCGAAAAGTTTGTTAGGCTTACCCTCAACTATGGCGGATACCTTTTTAATTTTAGGATTATAGAACTTACCGGTATCCCGTTTGTAGGCTTGTTCGTCTTCAAACAAAACTAATATACCCTTCAAAGATTTGCAAGGTGTATTGAATGACCAATTCCACGTTGTGTCCGACTTATCCACTCTAATTTGTCTATGTCTCAAAAACCTGTCGTATAGTAAAGCCATGTTTTCGTATTCATTTGAAATGAATCTGGCTAGGGTGGGTTGTGACACAATCTCATATTCTAGAGATATGTTAGAGATTTTATATTTAGCATCCGGTGCCGGTGCCGGTGCCGTGGCAGAACCGGAAGGTTTGGCCGGAGTTGATAATACAACCCTGTCATAATTATTGAATGTTATCTCATAACATAACCTATTCCCTAATCCGGCTTGATAATATGGGATCGTGCTATCCCACATTTCAAAATCCAGCGGTATGGTGAACTTGTTTTTGTATGCGTCAGAAATTGCTTTGTCTGAGACATTAGATGCATCTTTATCCGAAGCGCTTACTCTCAATTTCATACAGTTTTCCGTACACCCATCACCGGATATGTTACCTTGTCTGATTGCGTTTCTCTTTTCATACTTGTTTAGCCATAAATCTCTGTAGCATCCGAAAAGATCAAAGTCATCAATGCTCAAAATCTCGGTACCCTCAAACTTGATTGCTAACTTTTTAACAATCGCTCTTCCAATGTTAGAGACCAATGTTCTTTTCGTGTCTACTTTTGAATCTAGTTCAACGTCGAAGCTTAGTTTTGAAGTACCCGGAACAATAACATCATCGCTACCTAAATTAGGAAACCTAACCAAAAGTAACTGGTTTTGATCAATCTCACTTGGATTGTGTGTCACAATTACTTTTTGGTGTGATCCTTTTACACCATGAGCGGTTCTAAGTGAACGTTCAGGATTTAACCTTTTTCCGTATTCCATGTTTTGTTATTACTTTTATTTTATTTTACTTTTATCTCAGTTAGCGTATACTTCATCAGACCTATGACCTTTTTTATTCAAACCTAAATTTCCGGTTCTTCCGTCTCTCTTATGTGAAGGACAACTGTTGTTCCCAGACTATCTTTTACAAGATCTCCATTTTGATCGGTGATTTTCAAAGTAAGTGATTGAAGGAAACCATTCTTTAGTTTCTTATATTGTGGGTTTTTTGGCTCAATATATGTAACATCACCATACTCAGATATATGATATGTTAGCAGGTTGTTGCTATATCTACCATTTTTAAGATTTAATGTATTGTCCAATTCATTCAGATTGAAATGTAGTTCTGTTATGTCAATTAGCTTATTTGTTTTTATTACTCTAGGGTCTTTGATTAATGGTGTGGATGTGACATCACCCTCACCCGCTAAAGATGCGTTCAACTCCCTGCTGGTGTATTTTCCTTTTTTTTCAAGTTGATGAACAATTCGGTCTTTTCCAATTATCACTTTTAGTGGAGCTGTGATTTCATATGTGACATTGTCTAAAAACGCCTCCATGATCGCAACTTCTTTTGTGCCATGTGGGTTGGTTATGGGGCGATACAAATAGATTGTCTTTTCACTATTTATGTCATTTATTGTGATATACATTATTATATTAGAGAGTGGAATTATATTTAAATCAAAGAATGGATAGCATTTTCAAATATAACCCGAATGCGACCTATAAGCCAAATGGAGGACTGAACCTTCAGATATTGGATGGTAAGGATCTATACAAACAGACAATTATTGTCTCTGAAAATGGCTCTTTCCCCGCTGTCTTTCCTAATATTTTTACCAATTATGAACTGAATCAAAACGAGCAACGTATGAAAATTTGGAATGAGCAACCGTTTAGATTATGGCAAACCCAGCTCAATTTTGCCACTTGGTGTGCTTCAAGTGCTTGTGGAGTCAGTTCAGAACACCTGAAAGAAGGTAGATCTATGATCAGATCGGTATATCGTTTTCATGTCTATTATCACATTAGACGAATCATTAAACGCTTGCAGACACCTCTACCTTTTGAGGATAGTTTTAATCAATATGACAATCCTTATTCAAACGAAGAATTTCTAAAAATATGTGGTGAATATGACGTCGATTCTAATCCTATGACATACAGAGGTCAATACTTTTTCAGCTCTTATCAAAAAAGACGTAAAAACTATCCTACTCCGGGCTTGAGTTTTTTCACAGACGACTCCATGACACGATGGATTGTGGAAAAATCTAATGGCTTTACAAAAACAGGCCTTGTAAATATTTCGAGCAGTGTTAGGGCGTATGCTTATCTTGTTCTTAGTTCGCAAGCCTCGGCCCGTTCTTCTATCTTGGGTAATGATTCAAGCGCTTTGACGGCCCAAAGAGTTTTTATGAATAACCTTGAAGACATTGTTAACCGTAAGGTTGATATTCAGGATGACATTAAACGTTATCAGGATACGTTAAACTACGCTTCAAGTAAGGTTGATTATTCCGTTGGGCAAGGTATTTATATGATACCCAGTGACATGAATCTCAGAATTAAGACAGGTGTGGTTGGTTACAATAACAAGATTTTGATATCTGGTGAGGATCTTACCATTGGGATTAATCGAAAAGTCAATGTGATTGAAAAAACAACCGAAGAGGTTGTTACCTCTAAAAAGATTCCCGATAAACATATTACTGTGCCTATTCCTAATAAACACATTACCGATCAGCATATTACTGTGCCCTACCACAAAGATACTCTTGATGAAACTCCTACACACGAAGATGAGAAGATCGCTCTTGTGATGGCTATGACAACAGGTTATTTCATATGGTATTTGTTTAGATAAAGAATGACGTCAATTAAATGTCAATCAAACCAGATTAACAATAGAGAACAATGCATTCCTTACATACCAAATATCCTTAGCAACGGCTACTTTCGTTTTGACTTTTTTCTTATGTAAACAACTTTCTGGTATGTAAAATCCTATTGTTATAAGCGTTTGATTGACAGATGTTTTAATTATATAACAAAAAACTGCTTGCGTGTTGTTATTTGAGAATTTATGTTTTTATTATCATTGATGGTATTACTACGTACGCTAGGGGCCATTATAGACACCTATCACTGTAATTGGGGGGACACGGCGGGGTTGGGGGGTTGGGGGGGGGCCCAGGGGGGTGGGGGGTCACGGCGGGGATTGGGGGTTTGGGGGTTTGAGGACGGGGAAACTCTTCTATCGTTGATTTAACGTGAATGATCGTTGATTTGACGTAAAATGATAAAGTGCTCACGGTTTTTATGGACTCTTCTATCGTTGATTTAACGTGAATGATCGTTGATTTGATGTAAAATGGTAAAGTGCTAACGGATCTGTCCCAACATCGGCATAACCCTATCTCTAATGTATACAAAGAAAGTATCCAGGGAGTAAACTCATTTCCCGAACGATTTTTAAAATTATTTTTCACCACTAAAACCCATGAGACTTGTAGTTTTCAAAAATATTTTCATTTTTGATGAGACGCCGAATGATAGCAGTTTAATCGCCGGCAATCGAAAGCCTGCAATTTCCCGTAAGTCCCGGGCTCGGCCCGTATAGTCGAATGTATACAAAGAAAGTACCCAGGGAGTAAACTCATTTCCCGAACGATTTTTAAAATTATTTTTTCACCACTAAAACCCATGAGACTTTTATTTTTCAAAAAGGTTTTCATTTTTGATGAGACGCCGAATGAAAGCAGTTTAATCGCCGACAAACGAAAAACCGCGATTTCCCGTAAATCCCGGGCTCGGCCCGTATAGTCGAATGTATACAAAGAAAGTACCCAGGGAGTAAAGTCATTTTGCGAACGATTTTTAAAATTATTTTTTCACCACTAAAACCCATGAGACTTTTATTTTTCAAAAAGGTTTTCATTTTTGATGAGACGCCGAATGAAAGCAGTTTAATCGCCGACAAACGAAAACCCGCGAATTCCCGTAAATCCCGGGCTCGGTCCGTATAGTCGAATGTATACAAAGAAAATACCCAGGCAGTAAACTCATTTCCCGAGTGATTTTTAAAATTATTTTTTCACCACTAAAACCCATGAGACTTGTAGTTTTCAAAAATGTTTTCATTTTTGATGAGACGCCGAATGATAGCAGTTTAATCGTCGGCAATCGAAAGCCTACAATTTCCCGTAAATCCCGGGCTCGGCCCGTATAGTCGAATGTATACAAAGAAAGTACCCAGGGAGTAAACTCATTTCCCGAACGATTTTTAAAATTATTTTTCACCACTAAAACCCATGAGACTTGTAGTTTTCAAAAATATTTTCATTTTTGATGAGACGCCGAATGATAGCAGTTTAATCACCGGCAATCGAAAGCCTGCAATTTCCCGTAAATCCCGGGCTCGGCCCGTATAGTCGAATGTATACAAAGAAAGTACCCAGGGAGTAAACTCATTTCCCGAACGATTTTTAAAATTATTTTTTCACCACTAAAACCCATGAGACTTGTAGTTTTCAGAAACATTTTCATTTTTGATGAGACGCCGAATGAAAGCAGTTTAATCGCCGACAAACGAAAACCCGCGATTTCCCGTAAATCCCGGGCTCGGCCCGTATAGTCGAATGTATACAAAGAAAGTACCCAGGGAGTAAACTCATTTCGCGAACGATTTTTAAAATTATTTTTTCACCACTAAAACCCATGAGACTTTTATTTTTCAAAAAGGTTTTGATTTTTGATGAGACGCCGAATGAAAGCAGTTTAATCGCCGACAAACGAAAAACCGCGATTTCCCGTAAATCCCGGGCTCGGCCCGTATAGTCGAATGTATACAAAGAAAGTACCCAGGGAGTAAAGTCATTTCGCGAACGATTTTTAAAATTATTTTTTCACCACTAAAACCCATGAGACTTTTATTTTTCAAAAAGGTTTTCATTTTTGATGAGACGCCGAATGAAAGCAGTTTAATCGCCGACAAACGAAAACCCGCGAATTCCCGTAAATCCCGGGCTCGGCCCGTATAGTCGAATGTATACAAAGAAAATACCCAGGCAGTAAACTCATTTCCCGAATGATTTTTAAAATTATTTTTTCAACACTAAAACCCATGAGACTTGTAGTTTTCAAAAATGTTTTCATTTTTGATGAGACGCCGAATGATAGCAGTTTAATCGTCGGCAATCGAAAGCCTACAATTTCCCGTAAATCCCGGGCTCGGCCCGTATAGTCGAATGTATACAAAGAAAGTACCCAGGGAGTAAACTCATTTCCCGAACGATTTTTAAAATTATTTTTCACCACTAAAACCCATGAGACTTGTAGTTTTCAAAAATATTTTCATTTTTGATGAGACGCCGAATGATAGCAGTTTAATCACCGGCAATCGAAAGCCTGCAATTTCCCGTAAATCCCGGGCTCGGCCCGTATAGTCGAATGTATACAAAGAAAGTACCCAGGGAGTAAACTCATTTCCCGAACGATTTTTAAAATTATTTTTTCACCACTAAAACCCATGAGACTTGTGGTTTTCAAAAATGTTTTCTTTTTTGATGAGACGCCGAATGATAGCAGTTTAATCGCCGGAAACCGAAAACCCGCGATTTACCGTAAATCCCGGGCTCGGCCCGTATAGTCGAATATATACAAAGAAAGTACCCAGGGAGTAAACTCATTTCCCGAACGATTTTTAAAATTATTTTTTCACCACTAAAACCCATGAGACTTGTAGTTTTCAGAAACATTTTCATTTTTGATGAGACGCCGAATGAAAGCAGTTTAATCGCCGACAAACGAAAACCCGCGATTTCCCGTAAATCCCGGGCTCGGCCCGTATAGTCGAATGTATACAAAGAAAGTACCCAGGGAGTAAACTCATTTCCCGAACGATTTTTAAAATTATTTTTTCACCACTAAAACCCATGAGACTTTTATTTTTCAAAAAGGTTTTCATTTTTGATGAGACGCCGAATGAAAGCAGTTTAATCGCCGACAAACGAAAACCCGCGAATTCCCGTAAATCCCGGGCTCGGCCCGTATAGTCGAATGTATACAAAGAAAGTACCCAGGGAGTAAACTCATTTCCCGAATGATTTTTAAAATTATTTTTTCACCACTAAAACCCATGAGACTTGTAGTTTTCAAAAATGTTTTCATTTTTGATGAGACGCCGAATGATAGCAGTTTAATCGCCGGCAATCGAAAGCCTACAATTTCCCGTAAATCCCGGGCTCGGCCCGTATAGTCGAATGTATACAAAGAAAGTACCCAGGGAGTAAACTCATTTCCCGAACGATTTTTAAAATTATTTTTCACCACTAAAACCCATGAGACTTGTAGTTTTCAAAAATATTTTCATTTTTGATGAGACGCCGAATGATAGCAGTTTAATCACCGGCAATCGAAAGCTTGCAATTTCCCGTAAATCCCGGGCTCGGCCCGTATAGTCGTATGTATACAAATAAAGTACCCAGGGAGTAAACTCATTTCCCGAACGATTTTTAAAATTATTTTTTCACCACTAAAACCCATGAGACTTTTATTTTTCAAAAAGGTTTTCATTTTTGATGAGACGCCGAATGAAAGCAGTTTAATCGCCGACAAATGAAAGCCTGCAATTTCCCGTAAATCCCGGGCTCGGCCCGTATAGTCGAATGTATACAAAGAAAGTACCCAGGGAGTAAACTCATTTCCCGAACGATTTTTAAAATTATTTTTTCACCACTAAAACCCATGAGACTTTTATTTTTCAAAAAAGTTTACATTTTTGATGAGACGCCGAATGAAAATAGTTTAATCACCGACAAACGAAAACCGCGAATTCCCGTAAATCCCGGGCTCGGCCCGTATAGTCGAATGTATACAAAGAAAGTGCCCAGGGAGTAAACTCATTTCCCGAATGATTTTTAAATTTATTTTTTCACCACTAAAGCCCATGAGACTTGTAGTTTTCAAAAATGTTTTCATTTTTGATGAGACGCCGAATGATAGCAGTTTAATCGTCGGCAATCGAAAGCCTACAATTTCCCGTAAATCCCGGGCTCGGCCCGTATAGTCGAATGTATACAAAGAAAGTACCCAGGGAGTAAACTCATTTCCCGAACGATTTTTAAAATTATTTTTCACCACTAAAACCCATGAGACTTGTAGTTTTCAAAAATATTTTCATTTTTGATGAGACGCCGAATGATAGCAGTTTAATCACCGGCAATCGAAAGCCTGCAATTTCCCGTTATTCCCGGGCTCGGCCCGTATAGTCGAATGTATACAAAGAAAGTACCCAGGGAGTAAACTCATTTCCCGAACGATTTTTAAAATTATTTTTTCACCACTAAAACCCATGAGACTTGTGGTTTTCAAAAATGTTTTCTTTTTTGATGAGACGCCGAATGATAGCAGTTTAATCGCCGGAAACCGAAAACCCGCGATTTACCGTAAATCCCGGGCTCGGCCCGTATAGTCGAATATATACAAAGAAAGTACCCAGGGAGTAAACTCATTTCCCGAACGATTTTTAAAATTATTTTTTCACCACTAAAACCCATGAGACTTGTAGTTTTCAGAAACATTTTCATTTTTGATGAGACGCCGAATGAAAGCAGTTTAATCGCCGACAAACGAAAACCCGCGATTTCCCGTAAATCCCGGGCTCGGCCCGTATAGTCGAATGTATACAAAGAAAGTACCCAGGGAGTAAACTCATTTCGCGAACGATTTTTAAAATTATTTTTTCACCACTAAAACCCATGAGACTTTTATTTTTCAAAAAGGTTTTGATTTTTGATGAGACGCCGAATGAAAGCAGTTTAATCGCCGACAAACGAAAAACCCGCGATTTCCCGTAAATCCCGGGCTCGGCCCGTATAGTCGAATGTATACAAAGAAAGTACCCAGGGAGTAAAGTCATTTCGCGAACGATTTTTAAAATTATTTTTTCACCACTAAAACCCATGAGACTTTTATTTTTCAAAAAGGTTTTTATTCTTGATGAGACGCCGAATGAAAGCAGTTTAATCGCCGACAAACGAAAACCCGCGAATTTCCGTAAATCCCGGGCTCGGCCCGTATAGTCGAATGTATACAAAGAAAATACCCAGGCAGTAAACTCATTTCCCGAATGATTTTTAAAATTATTTTTTCAACACTAAAACCCATGAGACTTGTAGTTTTCAAAAATGTTTTCATTTTTGATGAGACGCCGAATGATAGCAGTTTAATCGTCGGCAATCGAAAGCCTACAATTTCCCGTAAATCCCGGGCTCGTCCCGTATAGTCGAATGTATACAAAGAAAGTACCCAGGGAGTAAACTCATTTCCCGAACGATTTTTAAAATTATTTTTCACCACTAAAACCCATGAGACTTGTAGTTTTCAAAAATATTTTCATTTTTGATGAGACGCCGAATGATAGCAGTTTAATCACCGGCAATCGAAAGCCTGCAATTTCCCGTAAATCCCGGGCTCGGCCGTATAGTCGAATGTATACAAGAAAGTACCAGGGAGTAAACTCATTTCCCGAACGATTTTTAAAATTATTTTTTCACCACTAAAACCCATGAGACTTGTGGTTTTCAAAAATGTTTTCTTTTTTGATGAGACGCCGAATGATAGCAGTTTAATCGCCGGAAACCGAAAACCCGCGATTTACCGTAAATCCCGGGCTCGGCCCGTATAGTCGAATATATACAAAGAAAGTACCCAGGGAGTAAACTCATTTCCCGAACGATTTTTAAAATTATTTTTTCACCACTAAAACCCATGAGACTTGTAGTTTTCAGAAACATTTTCATTTTTGATGAGACGCCGAATGAAAGCAGTTTAATCGCCGACAAACGAAAACCCGAGATTTCCCGTAAATCCCGGGCTCGGCCCGTATAGTCGAATGTATACAAAGAAAGTACCCAGGGAGTAAACTCATTTCGCGAACGATTTTTAAAATTATTTTTTCACCACTAAAACCCATGAGACTTTTATTTTTCAAAAAGGTTTTGATTTTTGATGAGACGCCGAATGAAAGCAGTTTAATCGCCGACAAATGAAAACCCGCGAATTCCCGTAAATCGCGGTTTCGGCCCGTATAGTCGAATGTATACAAAGAAAGTACCCAGGGAGTAAACTCATTTCCCGAACGATTTTTAAAATTATTTTTTCACCACTAAAACCCATGAGACTTTATTTTTCAAAAAAGGTTTTCATTTTGATGAGACGCCGAATGAAAGCAGTTTAATCGCCGACAAACGAAAACCCGCGAATTCCCGTAAATCCCGGGCTCGGCCGTATAGTCGAATGTATACAAAGAAAGTACCCCAGGGAGTAAACTCATTTCCCGAATGATTTTTAAAATTATTTTTTCACCACTAAAACCCATGAGACTTGTAGTTTTCAAAAATGTTTTCATTTTTGATGAGACGCCGAATGATAGCAGTTTAATCGCCGGCAATCGAAAGCCTACAATTTCCCGTAAATCCCGGGCTCGGCCCGTATAGTCGAATGTATACAAAGAAAGTACCCAGGGAGTAAACTCATTTCCCGAACGATTTTTAAAATTATTTTTCACCACTAAAACCCATGAGACTTTTATTTTTCAAAAAGGTTTTCATTTTTGATGAGACGCCGAATGAAAGCAGTTTAATCGCCGACAAATGAAAGCCTGCAATTTCCCGTAAATCACGGGCTCGGCCCGTATAGTCGAATGTATACAAAGAAAGTACCCAGGGAGTAAACTCATTTCCCGAACGATTTTTAAAATTATTTTTTCACCACTAAAACCCATGAGACTTTTATTTTTCAAAAAGGTTTACATTTTGGATGAGACGCCGAATGAAAATAGTTTAATCACCGACAAACGAAAACCGCGAATTCCCGTAAATCCCGGGCTCGGCCCGTATAGTCGAATGTATACAAAGAAAGTACCCAGGGAGTAAAATCATTTCCCGAATGATTTATAAATTTATTTTTTCACCACTAAAGCCCATGAGACTTGTAGTTTTCAAAAATGTTTTCATTTTTGATGAGACGCCGAATGATAGCAGTTTAATCACCGGCAATCGAAAGCCTGCAATTTCCCGTAACTCCCGGGCTCGGCCCGTATAGTCGAATGTATACAAAGAAAGTACCCAGGGAGTAAACTCATTTCCCGAACGATTTTTAAAATTATTTTTTCACCACTAAAACCCATGAGACTTTTATTTTTCAAAAAGGTTTTCATTTTTGATGAGACGCCGAATGAAAGCAGTTTAATCGCCGACAAACGAAAACCCGCGAATTCCCGTAAATCCAGGGCTCGGCCCGTATAGTCGAATGTATACAAAGAAAGTACCCAGGGAGTAAACTCATTTCCCGAACGATTTTTAAAATTATTTTTTCACCAGTAAAACCCATGAGACTTGTAGTTTTCAAAAATGTTTTCATTTTTGATGAGACGCCGAATGATAAGAGTTTAATCGCCGGAAACCGAAAACCCGCGATTTCCCGTAAATCTCGAGCTCGGCCCGTATAGTCTAATGTATACAAAGAAAGTACGCAGGGAGTAAACTCATTTCCCGAACGATTTTTAAAATTATTTTTTCACCACTAAAACCAATGAGACTTTTATTTTTCAAAAAGGCTTTCATTTTTGATGAGACGCCGAATGAAAGCAGTTTAATCGCCGACAAACGAAAAACTGCAAATTCCCGTAAATCCCGGGCTCGGCCCGTATGGTCGAATGTATACAAAGAAAGTACCCAGGGAGTAAACTCATTTCTCCAACGATTTTTAAAATTATTTTTTCACCACTAAAACCCGTGAGACTTGTAGTTTTCAAAAATGTTTTCATTTTTGATGAGACGCCGAATGATAGCAGCTTAATCGCCGGAAACCGAAAACCCGCGATTTCCCGTAAATCCCGGGCTCGGCCCGTATTCTCGAATGTATACAAAGAAAGTACCCAGGGAGTAAACTCATTTCGCGAACGATTTTTAAATTTATTTTTTCACTACTAAAACCCATGAGACTTGTAGTTTTCAGAAATGTTTTCATTTTTGATGAGACGCCGAATGAAAGCAGTTTAATCCCCGGAAACCGAAAACCCGCGATTTCCCGTAAACCCCGGGCTCAGCCCGTATAGTCTAATGTGTACAAAGAAAGTACGCAGCGAGTAAACTCATTTCCCGAACGATTTTTAAAATTATTTTTTCACCACTAAAACCCATGAGACTTGTAGTTTTCAAAAATATTTTCATTTTTGATCAGACGCCGAATAATAGCAGTTTAATCGCCGACAAACGAAAACCCGCGATTTCCCGTAAATCACGGGCTCGGCCCGTATAGTCGAATGTATACAAAGAAAGTACCCAGGGAGTAAACTCATTTCCCGAACGATTTTCATTATTATATTGTCACCACTAAAACCCATGAGACTTGTAGTTTTCCAAAATATTTTCATTTTTGACGAGACGCAGAAAGAAAGCAGTTTAATTGCCGGCAAACGAAAACCCGCGATTTCCCGTAAATCCCGGGCTCAGCCCGTATTGTCGAATGTATACAAAGAAAGTACCCAGGGAGTAAACTCATTTCCCGAACGATTCTTAAAATTATTTTTTCACCACTAAAACTCATGAGACTTGTAGTTTTCAAAAATATTTTCATTTTTGATCAGACCCCGAATGAAAGCAGTTTAATCGGCGACAAACGAAAACCCGCGATTTCCGTAAATCCCGGCCTCGGCCCGTAAAGTCGAATGTATACAAAGAAAGTACCCAGGGAGTAAACTCATTTCCCGAACGATTTTCAAAATTATTTTTTCACCACTAAAATCCATGAGACTTTTAGTTTTCAAAAATATTTTCATTTTTGATGAGACGCCGAATGAAAGCAGTTTAATCGCCGGCAAACGAAAACCCGCGATTTCCCGTAAATCCCGGGCTCGGCCCGTATAGTCGAATGTATACAAAGAAAGTACCCAGGGAGTAAACTCATTTCCCGAACGATTTTTAAAATTATTTTTTCACCACTAAAATCCATGAGATTTTATTTTTCAAAAGGGTTTTCATTTTTGATGAGACGCCGCATGAAAGCAGTTTAATCGCCGACAAACGAAAACCCGCGAATTCCCGTAAATCCCGGGCTCGGCCCGTATAGTCGAATGTATACAAAGAAAGTACGCAGGGAGTAAACTCATTTCCCGAACGATTTTTAAAATTATTTTTTCACCAGTAAAACCCATGAGACTTGTAGTTTTCAAAAATGTTTTCATTTTTGGATGAGACGCCGAATGATAAGAGTTTAATCGCCGGAAACCGAAAACCCGCGATTTCCCGTAAATCTCGAGCTCGGCCCGTATAGTCTAATGTATACAAAGAAAGTACGCAGGGAGTAAACTCATTTCCCGAACGATTTTTAAAATTTATTTTTTCACCACTAAAACCAATGAGACTTTTATTTTTCAAAAAGGCTTTCATTTTTGATGAGACGCCGAATGAAAGCAGTTTAATCGCCCGACAAACGAAAAACTGCAAATTCCCGTAAATCCCGGGCTCGGCCCGTATGGTCGAAATGTATACAAAGAAAGTACCCAGGGAGTAAACTCATTCTCCAACGATTTTTAAAAATTATTTTTTCACCACTAAAAACCCGTGAGACTTGTAGTTTTCAAAAATGTTTTCATTTTTGATGAGACGCCGAATGATAGCAGCTTAATCGCCGGAAACCGAAAACCCGCGATTTCCCGTAAATCCCGGGCTCGGCCCGTATTCTCGATGTATACAAAGAAAGTACCCAGGGAGTAAACTCATTTCGCGAACGATTTTTAAATTTATTTTTTCACTACTAAAACCCATGAGACTTGTAGTTTTCAGAAATGTTTTCATTTTTGATGAGACGCGAATGAAGCAGTTTAATCCCCGGAAACCGAAAACCCGCGATTTTCCCGTAAACCCCGGGCTCGGCCCGTATAGTCTAATGTGTACAAAGAAAGTTAACGCAGCGAGTAAACTCATTTCCCGAACGATTTTTAAAATTATTTTTTCACCACTAAAACCATGAGACTTGTAGTTTTCAAAAATATTTTCATTTTTGATCAGACGCCGAATGAAAGCAGTTTAATCGCCGACAACCGAAAACCCGCGATTTCCCGTAAATCCCGGGCTCGGCCCGTATAGTCGAATGTATACAAAGAAAGTAACCAGGGAGTAAACTCATTTCCCGAACGATTTTTAAATTATTTTGTCACCACTAAAAACCCATGAGACTTGTAGTTTTCAAAAATATTTTCATTTTTGATGAGACGCAGAATGAAAGCAGTTTAATCTGCCGGCAAACGAAAACCCGCGATTTCCCGTAAATCCCGGGCTCGGCCCGTATTAGTCGAATGTATACAAAGAAAGTAACCAGGGAGTAAACTCATTTCCCGAACGATTTTTAAAATTATTTTTTCACCACTAAAACTCATGAGACTTGTAGTTTTCAAAAATATTTTCATTTTTGATGAGACGCCGAATGAAAGCAGTTTAATCGCCGGACAACCGAAAACCCGCGATTTCCCGTAAATCCCGGCCTCGGGCCCGTAAAGTCGAATGTATACAAAGAAAGTACCCAGGGAGTAAACTCATTTCCCGAACGATTTTCAAAATTATTTTTTCACCACTAAAATCCATGAGACTTTTAGTTTTTCAAAAATATTTTCATTTTTGATGAGACGCCGAATGAAAGCAGTTTAATCGCCGGCAAACGAAAACCCGCGATTTCCCGTAAATCCCGGGCTCGGGCCCGTATAGTCGAATGTATACAAAGAAAGTACCCAGGGAGTAAACTCATTTCCCGAACGATTTTTAAAATTATTTTTTCACCACTAAAATCCATGAGATTTTATTTTTCAAAAAGGGTTTTCATTTTTGATGAGACGCCGCATGAAAGCAGTTTAATCGCCGACAAACGAAAACCCGCGAATTCCCGTAAATCCCGGGGCTCGGCCCGTATAGTCGAATGGTATACAAAGAAAGTACGCAGGGAGTAAACTCATTTCCCGAACGATTTTTAAAAGTATTTTTTCACCACTAAAACTCATGAGACTTGTTAGTTTTCAAAAATATTTCATTTTTGATCAGACGCCGAATGAAAGCAGTTTAATCGCCGGCAAACGAAAACCCGCGATTTCCCGTAAATCCCGGGCTCGCCCGTATAGTCGAATGTATACAAAGAAAGTACCAGGGAGTAAACTCATTTCCCGAAACGATTTTCAAAATTATTTTTCACCACTAAAACCCATGAGACTTTGTAGTTTTCAAAAATATTTTCATTTTTGATGACGACGCCGAATGAAAGCAGTTTAATCGCCGGCAAACGAAAACCCGCGATTTCCCGTAAATCCCGGGCTCGGCCCGTATAGTCGAATGTATACAAAGAAAGTACCAGGGAGTAAACTCATTTCCCGAACGATTTTTAAAATTATTTTTCACCACTAAAACCCATGAGACTTGTAGTTTTTCAAAAATGATTTCATTTTTGATGAGACGCCGAATGCAAAGCAGTTTAATCGCCGGCAAACGAAAACCCGCGATTTCCCGTAAATCCCGGGCTCGGCCCGTATAGTCGAATGTATACAAGAAAGTACCCAGGGAGTAAACTCATTTCCCGAACGATTTTTAAAATTATTTTTTCACCACTAAAACCCATGAGACTTGTAGTTTTTCAGAAACAGTTTTCATTTTTGATGTGTACGCCGAATGAAAGCAGTTTAATGCCGACAAACGAAAACCCGCGATTTCCCGTAAATCCCGGCTCGGCCCGTATAGTCGAATGTATTACAAAGAAAGTACCAGGGAGTAAACTCATTTCCCGAACGATTTTTAAAATTATTTTTCACCAACTAAAACCCATGAGACTTGTTAGTTTTCAAAAAATGTTTTCATCTTTTGCATGAGACGCCGAATGATAGCAGTTTAATCGCCGAAACGAAAACCCGCGATTTCCCGTAAATCCCGATCCCCGTATAGTCGAATGTATACAAAGAAAGGTAAAGCAGGCAAGTTAAACTCATTTGTCCCGAACGATTTTAAAATTTATTTTTCACCACTAAAACCCATGAGACTTGTAGTTTTCAAAAATTTTCATTTTTGATGAGACGCCGAATGAAAGCAGTTTAATCGCCGGCAAACGAAAACCCGCGATTTCCCGTAAATCCCGGGCTCGGCCCGTATAGTCGAATGTATACAAAGAAAGTACCCAGGGAGTAAACTCATTTCCCGAACGATTTTTAAAATTATTTTTTCACCACTAAAACCCATGAGACTTGTAGTTTTCAAAAATGTTTTCATTTTTGATGAGACGCCGAATGAAAGCAGTTTAATCGCCGGCAAACGAAAACCCGCGATTTCCCGTAAATCCCGGGCTCGGCCCGTATAGTCGAATGTATACAAAGAAAGTACCCAGGGAGTAAACTCATTTCCCGAACGATTTTTAAAATTATTTTTTCACCACTAAAACCCATGAGACTTGTAGTTTTCAAAAATATTTTTATTTTTGATGAGACGCCGAATGAAAGCAGTTTAATCGCCGACAAACGAAAACCCGCGATTTCCCGTAAATCCCGGGCTCGGCCCGTATAGTCGAATGTATACAAAGAAAGTACCCAGGGAGTAAACTCATTTCCCGAACGATTTTTAAAATTATTTTTTCACCACTAAAACCCATGAGACTTGTAGTTTTCAAAAATATTTTCATTTTTGATGAGACGCCGAATGAAAGCAGTTTAATCGCCGACAAAACCCGCGATTTCCCGTAAATCCCGGGCTCGGCCCGTATAGTCGAATGTATACAAAGAAAGTACCCAGGGAGTAAACTCATTTCCCGAACGATTTTTAAAATTATTTTTTCACCACTAAAACCCATGAGACTTGTAGTTTTCAAAAATATTTTCATTTTTGATGAGACGCCGAATGAAAGCAGTTTAATCGCCGGCAAACGAAAACCCGCGATTTCCCGTAAATCCCGGGCTCGGCCCGTATAGTCGAATGTATACAAAGAAAGTACCCAGGGAGTAAACTCATTTCCCGAACGATTTTTAAAATTATTTTTTCACCACTAAAACCCATGAGACTTGTAGTTTTCAAAAATTTTCATTTTTGATGAGACGCCGAATGAAAGCAGTTTAATCGCCGGAAACGAAAACCCGCGATTTCCCGTAAATCCCGGGCTCGGCCCGTATAGTCGAATGTATACAAAGAAAGTACCCAGGGAGTAAACTCATTTCCCGAACGATTTTTAAAATTATTTTTTCACCACTAAAACCATGAGACTTGTAGTTTTCAAAAATGTTTTCATTTTTGATGAGAATGAAAGAAGCAGTTTAATCGCCGGCAAACGAAAACCCGATTTCCCGTAAATCCCGGGCTCGGCCCGTATAGTCGAATGTATACAAAGAAAGTACCCAGGGAGTAAACTCATTTCCCGAACGATTTTTAAAATTATTTTTCACCACT
>JASGCC010002729.1:0-27092 GCA_030067915.1 Hydractinia echinata
AAATGAGACAATTGGACTTCAGAAAAGAATATTCTTCTTAATTTGACATGATTGCTGAACTCAGCAATTACACTGGGCGCTGTGGTAGCGCTTTATTTAAAAATTTAGATAAATAAGTCATTTTTTACTGTGGGACCAATCCTAGCCGTTAGCGCGCGCTGAAGAAATAGAGACAGTTTCAAAAACTACATTTCATTGACTTTCTAACGGTATCAGTCCGTTTGAGTTACAACGGTTGCGTCACATATTCGTACCAACATGTATTTAGCGATATTTTTCTGATATTACTAGGTTGCATCGCTTTTAACAGTGAAACGATTGACTGTGGGACTTATTGAACTGATTTTGGACTTTGACCTTATAAATGTGATAAATGAGACAATTGGACTCCAAGAAATAACATTCTTCTTAATTTGACATGATTGCTGGAACTCAGCAATTACACTGGGCGCTGTGGTAGCGCTTTATTTAAAAATTTAGATAAATAAGTCATTTTTACTGTGGGACCAATCCTAGCCGTTAGCGCGCGCTGAAGAAATAGAGACAGTTTCAAAAACTACATTTCATTGACTTTCTAACGGTATCAGTCCGTTTGAGTTACAACGGTTGCGTCACATATTCGTACCAACATGTATTTAGCGATATTTTTCTGATATTACTAGGTTGCATCGCTTTTAACAGTGAAACGATTGACTGTGGGACTTATTGAACTGATTTTGGACTTTGATCTTATAAATGTGATAAATGAGACAATTGGACTCCAAGAAATAACATTCTTCTTAATTTGACATGATTGCTGGAACTCAGCAATTACACTGGGCGCTGTGGTAGCGCTTTATTTAAAAATTTAGATAAATAAGTCATTTTTTACTGTGGGACCAATCCTAGCCGTTAGCGCGCGCTGAAGAAATAGAGACAGTTTCAAAAACTACATTTCATTGACTTTCTAACGGTATCAGTCCGTTTGAGTTACAACGGTTGCGTCACATATTCGTACCAACATGTATTTAGCGATATTTTTCTGATATTACTAGGTTGCATCGCTTTTAACAGTGAAACGATTGACTGTGGGACTTATTGAACTGATTTTGGACTTTGATCTTATAAATGTGATAAATGAGACAATTGGACTCCAAGAAATAACATTCTTCTTAATTTGACATGATTGCTGGAACTCAGCAATTACACTGGGCGCTGTGGTAGCGCTTTATTTAAAAATTTAGATAAATAAGTCATTTTTTACTGTGGGACCAATCCTAGCCGTTAGCGCGCTGAAGAAATAGAGACAGTTTCAAAAACTACATTTCATTGACTTTCTAACGGTATCAGTCCGTTTGAGTTACAACGGTTGCGTCACATATTCGTACCAACATGTATTTAGCGATATTTTTCTGATATTACTAGGTTGCATCGCTTTTAACAGTGAAACGATTGACTGTGGGACTTAATTGAACTGATTTTGGACTTTGACCTTATAAATGTGATAAATGAGACAATTGGACTCCAAGAAATAACATTCTTCTTAATTTGACATGATTGCTGGAACTCAGCAATTACACTGGGCGCTGTGGTAGCGCTTTATTTAAAAATTTAGATAAATAAGTCATTTTTTACTGTGGGACCAATCCTAGCCGTTAGCGCGCGCTGAAGAAATAGAGACAGTTTCAAAAACTACATTTCATTGACTTTCTAACGGTATCAGTCCGTTTGAGTTACAACGGTTGCGTCACATATTCGTACCAACATGTATTTAGCGATATTTTTCTGATATTACTAGGTTGCATCGCTTTTAACAGTGAAACGATTGACTGTGGGACTTAATTGAACTGATTTTGGACTTTGACCTTATAAATGTGATAAATGAGACAATTGGACTCCAAGAAATAACATTCTTCTTAATTTGACATGATTGCTGGAACTCAGCGATTACACTGGGCGCTGTGGTAGCGCTTTATTTAAAAATTTAGATAAATAAGTCATTTTTTACTGTGGGACCAATCCTAGCCGTTAGCGCGCGCTGAAGAAATAGAGACAGTTTCAAAAACTACATTTCATTGACTTTCTAACGGTATCAGTCCGTTTGAGTTACAACGGTTGCGTCACATATTCGTACCAACATGTATTTAGCGATATTTTTCTGATATTACTAGGTTGCATCGCTTTTAACAGTGAAACGATTGACTGTGGGACTTAATTGAACTGATTTTGGACTTTGACCTTAAAATGTGATAAATGAGACAATTGGACTCCAAGAAATAACATTCTTCTTAATTTGACATGATTGCTGGAACTCAGCAATTACACTGGGCGCTGTGGTAGCGCTTTATTTAAAAATTTAGATAAATAAGTCATTTTTTACTGTGGGACCAATCCTAGCCGTTAGCGCGCTGAAGAAATAGAGACAGTTTCAAAAACTACATTTCATTGACTTTCTAACGGTATCAGTCCGTTTGAGTTACAACGGTTGCGTCACATATTCGTACCAACATGTATTTAGCGATATTTTTCTGATATTACTAGGTTGCATCGCTTTTAACAGTGAAACGATTGACTGTGGGACTTAATTGAACTGATTTTGGACTTTGACCTTAAAATGTGATAAATGAGACAATTGGACTCCAAGAAATAACATTCTTCTTAATTTGACATGATTGCTGGAACTCAGCATTACACTGGGCGCTGTGGTAGCGCTTTATTTAAAAATTTAGATAAATAAGTCATTTTTTACTGTGGGACCAATCCTAGCCGTTAGCGCGCTGAAGAAATAGAGACAGTTTCAAAAACTACATTTCATTGACTTTCTAACGGTATCAGTCCGTTTGAGTTACAACGGTTGCGTCACATATTCGTACCAACATGTATTTAGCGATATTTTTCTGATATTACTAGGTTGCATCGCTTTTAACAGTGAAACGATTGACTGTGGGACTTAATTGAACTGATTTTGGACTTTGACCTTATAAATGTGATAAATGAGACAATTGACTCCAAGAAATAACATTCTTCTTAATTGACATGATTGCTGGAACTCAGCAATTACACTGGGCGCTGTGGTAGCGCTTTATTTAAAAATTTAGATAAATAAGTCATTTTTTACTGTGGGACCAATCCTAGCCGTTAGCGCGCGCTGAAGAAATAGAGACAGTTTCAAAAACTACATTTCATTGACTTTCTAACGGTATCAGTCCGTTTGAGTTACAACGGTTGCGTCACATATTCGTACCAACATGTATTTAGCGATATTTTTCTGATATTACTAGGTTGCATCGCTTTTAACAGTGAAACGATTGACTGTGGGACTTAATTGAACTGATTTTGGACTTTGACCTTATAAATGTGATAAATGAGACAATTGGACTCCAAGAAATAACATTCTTCTTAATTTGACATGATTGCTGGAACACAGCAATTACACTGGGCGCTGTGGTAGCGCTTTATTTAAAATTTAGATAAATAAGTCATTTTTTACTGTGGGACCAATCCTAGCCGTTAGCGCGCGCTGAAGAAATAGAGACAGTTTCAAAAACTACATTTCATTGACTTTCTAACGGTATCAGTCCGTTTGAGTTACAACGGTTGCGTCACATATTCGTACCAACATGTATTTAGCGATATTTTTCTGATATTACTAGGTTGCATCGCTTTTAACAGTGAAACGATTGACTGTGGGACTTAATTGAACTGATTTTGGACTTTGACCTTATAAATGTGATAAATGAGACAATTGGACTCCAAGAAATAACATTCTTCTTAATTTGACATGATTGCTGGAACTCAGCAATTACACTGGGCGCTGTGGTAGCGCTTTATTTAAAAATTTAGATAAATAAGTCATTTTTTACTGTGGACCAATCCTAGCCGTTAGCGCGCGCTGAAGAAATAGAGACAGTTTCAAAAACTACATTTCATTGACTTTCTAACGGTATCAGTCCGTTTGAGTTATAACGGTTGCGTCACATATTCGTACCAACATGTATTTAGCGATATTTTTCTGATATTACTAGGTTGCATCGCTTTTAACAGTGAAACGATTGACTGTGGACTTAATTGAACTGATTTTGGACTTTGACCTTATAAATGTGATAATGAGACAATTGGACTCCAAGAAATACTTCTTCTTAATTTGACATGATTGCTGGAACTCAGCAATTACACTGGGCGCTGTGGTAGCGCTTTATTTAAAAATTAGATAAATAGTCATTTTTTACTGTGGGACCAATCCTAGCTGTTAGCGCGCGCTGAAGGAATAGAGACAGTTTCAAAAACTACATTTCATTGACTTTCTAACGGTATCAGTCCGTTTGAGTTACAACGGTTGCGTCACATATTCGTACCAACATGTATTTCTCGGGCAACTTACGGACAGTCTCCAATTATTTCGTGTAAAACACGGGTATACCGCGTTTTATCATAATCTTCTACCGCGTTTTGCTATCTGACGTGTTTTTTGTCGTTTCAAAAGAAGTCAGGAAGGTGCCGCCATTTTTACAAATGTCTTTTTGTGTTGACAAAAATGGTTGGTTGTACATTTGGCTATCAAGGTATTTTTGATTACACAGAAAAAACAAGGTTTGTCATATTATTTATTTATTCTGTATACTTGAGCTTTCCTAACTTCGCTACAGCTAGCTAGCTTAGTCAGCTAGCTAGCTATAAACTCTTCATGTATAGTTCTTAGATTATATACTTAGCTAAATAGTTGTGGGTGCAAATCCTACCTCTGTACAAAAGAGTAGCTTAATTAGAAAAGCAGTTTAGCTAGTATTCTCTTGCGTTAGGATGCAGATATATAAGCCACAAAACTGATTGTAAAAGATGACCGTTTTTCAGACTGTTTTGACATACAAAAGGAGCTGTTAATTCTAGACTTTTGTAACTCAGAAAGTCAAGCTAGTGGTGTAGAAAAAGTTTAATGAGCACTTGAGACAAAAACAAAATCTCAAAATAATTTGAACTAATCTAATTTATATATTCCATATATAAAAAGCTTTCAGATGAAAGAAACTTTGAACGTTTTTAAACTATAGCTAGCTAGCTATATTCTTCTAAGTTTTGCATATACCAGTACAGCACTTTTCCCCGATCGGGTGGGTCTCCCCGATCTGGGGTAATCACCCGATCGGGGGAGTCTGCAACTTCCAAATTAGTTGAGACTTACCCGGATCGGATGAGTACTTTTTGTGAAAAAAAATTGTTTTGTAAAAGGGCAAGCCGCTGGACAAAAGTGCGGGCCAATTTTGTTTATATGAAGTCACGTGCGTATTTCGCGCCGATTCACCAATTAAAAAAAAATTCACCATGCCGTTCTGGCGCTATTAATGTTTATTTACGTTGGATCAACATCATCACATATATAAAATAAACTCTGAGCAGGCGAACCCATTTATAATGTAGAAAGATAGGCCAAAACTTTTGTGAAATATGGCGTAACATTGATTGTGGGAGAATCACTCGATTGACTGATTACAAGCTCCAAAGCGCCACTCACTCGATCGGGGTATTAAAAAGTTAGCGTCCGCCGCCGACTCGCCCA
Organism: Hydractinia echinata; assembly: GCA_030067915.1. NCBI lineage: Eukaryota > Metazoa > Cnidaria > Hydrozoa > Anthoathecata > Hydractiniidae > Hydractinia > Hydractinia echinata. Next base: position 5,534 of record JASGCC010002729.1, read on the forward strand.
ACGGGTGATTACCCCCGATCTGGGAAAAGTGCCGTACTGTATACAAGATTATTGCGTATAAAGCCAGTCATGGAAACTAGATATGTTTTTAAGGGTATTAATTTCCTTCTTACAGCTAGTAATATATATAGTATATTTTTTTTACCAAATATAGCTATACACCTTCTCGTGTTGTTCTTGTTTTTTGGTGTGTAAGATATTGGCACAGCTATGATCCACTTTCATCTGTAAAAGATAAAAAGTTCTCAATATCTCTCTTTCTGAACAAGGAACGTTAAGTTGATTGTACAAATGCTAGAGTATATACATCATGAAGAGTCAAATGTGTTTTAGGTAAACATCGTCCTCACAGAAATCGACTGTAACTCTCGAAAAAAAATAGGAATAATTTGCTCTAAATTAGATTTGTGGACAAGAGACAATGTTGGGAGTATACATTATCAATTATTTTTTCTTTTTAGGTATTCACCTGGAAACTATTCATGTTTTTGAGGATATTTGCATGGATTAACAAAATTGTTTGCAAATTTTGATAAATCAACACTATTATCTTCAAGAAAGCCCTTAACAACTGTATTTCCAGTATATAGTTCCACGTATATGATATTTTTAAGCCAAATGGGAGTAATTTATCTGCAAGAAGAAATCAATCAACATGTGTTCAGCCCAAATTTTGACAGATATATACATGAAGATATACCTTCTACCAATATCCATTCCTAACACTTCTTCAAGTAGACCATGATGATTGAAATTTAATTTGTTTGGATCTGGACTATGTCGTTTTTTCTTGATTGGTTTGTCATCTACGTCTTGATTTGGTTAGAAACAACTCCTTGATATATTTTGTGTAAAATAATATTTACAATTTTTAGTTTAGTCAATAATGATTTGTGAGACTTAATTCTAAGAACCTAAGGTTGTTTTTTTGCTACTTTTTTGTAATAATTTACACAGCAACTTAATTTCCTGTCATAGTTTTAATTATTTTTGCAGGTTTATTTTGTGTTGTTACTTCATCATGATACTTGATTGCTTAACTTTTGTGATAATGCATAATTTCATTTTTGCAGATTATAATTTTAATTTTCACGTATAACAATGTATATATATATTTTTTAAATTTTTATTTAAAAAATGCAACATAAAATAATACCAATCAAGAAAAACCATTTCCTGAATGGACATATGTTACATGTGAATGAGTAAAATTAAAAAATATTATACCTATCATTCTTTTATTTGATTTTTTTCATGTAGGTATTTTTCCCTTCTTTTACTATTCCACTTTTTCTTTTTAACAAAAATGCATTAAGTTCCTTGGAATTTCTCTCAAAATTAGATTTTGTTATAGCTACACCAGGAAAAATCGCCATTAACGCAAGTCACAGGATAATGACTTATATTCTTCATTCCATTTAATGCTTCAGCTCGCATCATAAAAACGCATTCAAAAACAAACGTTTGCCATGATATTATTTTTCGTTTTTACATAATGGTTTTTACTTATTCCACAAAAGATTTCCCGCTGAAGCTACCATTTTTACGTTGTTTTTTTCCCGCAGTTAAAGCGCGTCTTTTTTTATATGACGGGAAAAAAATCCGACACCGTAATAAAAATGACGTCAAAGTACCGAAAATGACGAAAAATCAATAAAAACGCCGTATTTTACAGTTCGCACCACTTGTGGGTATGTGGCGTCATCGGAAATTTTTTTAATTCACAGATAATATGGCGACGACCTAAAAAAAAGCCGTTTATAGTTAATCGCGTAGTTATTCATATGGACTTAACTAAATTAAAAAAATGAGCAAAATCACCAAAGCGAGGCTATACGACGTAAATACAACCAAAAAAATTTAAACAGCTTTTTTTCAAAAATCGATGAACGAATAAAATAAACCAGGAGGTTTTATTATAAGTCAGGTTGGTGCGCTTTGTAAAATCACTTTTTGGAGACTGTCCGTAAGTTGCCCGAGTTAGCGATATCTTTCTGATATTACTAGGTTGCATCGCTTATAACAGAGAAACGATTGACTGTGGGACTTAATTGAACTGATTTTGGACTTGACCTTATAAATGTAATAAATGAGACAATTGGACTACAAGAAATAAATTCTTCTTAATTTGACATGATTGCTGGAACTCAGCGATTACACTGGGCGCTGTGGTAGCGCTTTATTTAAAAATTTAGATAAAGTCATTTTTTAATGTGGGACCAATCCTAGCCGTTATCGCGCGCTGAAGAAATAGAGACAGTTTCAAAAACTACATTTCATTGACTTTCTAACGGTATCAGTCCGTTTGAGTTACAACGGTTGCGTCACATATCGTACCAACATGATTTAGCATATTTTTCTGATATTACTAGGTTGCATCGCTTTTAACAGTGAAACGATTGACTGTGGGACTTAATTGAACTGATTTTGGACTTTGACCTTATAAATGTGATAAATGAGACAATTGGACTCCAAGAAATAACATTCTTCTTAATTTGACATGATTGCTGGAACTCAGCATTACACTGGGCGCTGTGGTAGCGCTTTATTTAAAAATTTAGATAAATAAGTCATTTTTTACTGTGGGACCAATCCTAGCCGTTAGCGCGCGCTGAAGAAATAGAGACAGTTTCAAAAACTACATTTCATTGACTTTCTAACGGTATCAGTCCGTTTGAGTTACAACGGTTGCGTCACATATTCGTACCAACATGATTTAGCGATATTTTCTGATATTACTAGGTTGCATCGCTTTTAACAGTGAAACGATTGACTGTGGGACTTAATTGAACTGATTTTGGACTTTGACCTTATAAATGTGATAAATGAGACAATTGGACTCCAAGAAATAACATTCTTCTTAATTTGACATGATTGCTGGAACTCAGCAATTACACTGGGCGCTGTGGTAGCGCTTTATTTAAAAATTTAGATAAATAAGTCATTTTTTACTGTGGGACCAATCCTAGCCGTTAGCGCGCGCTGAAGAAATAGAGACAGTTTCAAAAACTACATTTCATTGACTTTCTAACGGTATCAGTCCGTTTGAGTTACAACGGTTGCGTCACATATTTAAGTATTTAGCGATATTTTCTGATATTACTAGGTTGCATCGCTTTTAACAGTGAAACGATTGACTGTGGGACTTAATTGAACTGATTTTGGACTTTGACCTTATAAATGTGATAAATGAGACAATTGGACTCCAAGAAATAACATTCTTCTTAATTTGACATGATTGCTGGAACTCAGCGATTACACTGGGCGCTGTGGTAGCGCTTTATTTAAAAATTTAGAAAAAAGTCATTTTTTACTGTGGGACCAATCCTAGCCGTTAGCGCGCGCTGAAGAAATAGAGACAGTTTCAAAAACTACATTTCATTGACTTTCTAACGGTATCAGTCCGTTTGAGTTACAACGGTTGCGTCACATATTCGTACCAACATGTATTTAGCGATATTTTTCTGATATTACTAGGTTGCATCGCTTTTAACAGTGAAACGATTGACTGTGGGACTTAATTGAACTGATTTTGGACTTTGACCTTATAAATGTGATAAATGAGACAATTGGACTCCAAGAAATAACATTCTTCTTAATTTGACATGATTGCTGGAACTCAGCAATTACACTGGGCGCTGTGGTAGCGCTTTATTTAAAAATTTAGATAAATAAGTCATTTTTTACTGTGGGACCAATCCTAGCCGTTAGCGCGCGCTGAAGAAATAGAGACAGATTTCATTCACTTTCTAACGGTATCAGTCCGTTTGAGTTACAACGGTTGCGTCACATATTCGTACCAACATGTATTTAGCGATATTTTTCTGATATTACTAGGTTGCATCGCTTTTAACAGTGAAACGATTGACTGTGGGACTTAATTGAACTGATTTTGGACTTTGACCTTATAAATGTGATAAATGAGACAATTGGACTCCAAGAAATAACATTCTTCTTAATTTGACATGATTGCTGGAACTCAGCAATTACACTGGGGCTGTGGTAGCGCTTTATTTAAAAATTTAGATAAAAAGTCATTTTTTACTGTGGGACCAATCCTAGCTGTTAGCGCGCGCTGAAGAAATAGACAGTTTCAAAAACTACATTTCATTGACTTTCTAACGGTATCAGTCCGTTTGAGTTACAACGGTTGCGTCACATATTCGTACCAACATGTATTTAGCGATATTTTCTGATATTACTAGGTTGCATCGCTTTTAACAGTGAAACGATTGACTCTGGGACTTAATTGAATTGATTTTGGACTTTGACCTTATAAATGTGATAAATGAGACAATTGGACTCCAAGAAATAACATTCTCTTAATTGACATGATTGCTGGAACTCAGTAATTACACTGGCGCTGTGGTAGCGTTATTTAAAAATTTAGATAAATAAGTCATTTTTTACTGTGGGACCAATCCTAGCCGTTAGAGCGCGCTGAAGAAATAGAGACAGTTTCAAAACTACATTTCATTGACTTTTAACTATCAGTCCGTTGTGTTACAACGGTTGCGTCACATATTCGTACCAACATGTATTTAGCGATATTTTTCTGATATTACTAGGTTGCATCCTTTTAACAGTGAAACGATTGACTGTGGGACTTAATTGAACTGATTTTGGACTTTGACCTTATAAATGTGATAAATGAGACAATTGGACTCCAAGAAATAACATTCTTCTTAATTTGACATGATTGCTGGAACTCAGCAATTACACTGGGCGCTGTGGTAGCGCTTTATTTAAAAATTTAGATAATATCATTTTTTACTGTGGGACCAATCCTAGCGTTAGCGCGCGCTGAAGAATAGAGACAGTTTCAAAAACTACATTTCATTGACTTTCTAACGGTATCAGTCCGTGTGAGTTACAACGGTTGCGTCACATATTCGTACCAACATGTATTTAGTGATATTTTTTGATGTTACTAGGTTGCATCGCTTTTAACAGTGAAACGATTGACTGTGGACTTTAAAAATTTAGATAAATATCATTTTTTACTGTGGGACCAATCCTAGCCGTTAGCGCGCCTGAAGAAATAGAGACAGTTTCAAAAACTACATTTCATTGACTTTCTAACGGTATCAGTCCGTTTGAGTTACAACGGTTGCGTCACATATTCGTACCAACATGTATTTAGCGATATTTTTCTGATATTACTAGGTTGCATCGCTTTTAACAGTGAAACGATTGACTGTGGGACTTAATTGAACTGATTTTGGACTTTGACCTTATAAATGTGATAAATGAGACAATTGGACTCCAAGAAATAACATTCTTCTTAATTTGACATGATTGCTGGAACTCAGCAATTACACTGGGCGCTGTGGTAGCGCTTTATTTAAAAATTTAGATAAATAAGTCATTTTTTACTGTGGGACCAATCCTAGCCGTTAGCGCGCGCTGAAGAAATAGAGACAGTTTCAAAAACTACATTTCATTGACTTTCTAACGGTATCAGTCCGTTTGAGTTACAACGGTTGCGTCACATATTCGTACCAACATGTATTTAGCGATATTTTTCTGATATTACTAGGTTGCATCGCTTTTAACAGTGAAACGATTGACTGTGGGACTTAATTGAACTGATTTTGGACTTTGACCTTATAAATGTGATAAATGAGACAATTGGACTCCAAGAAATAACATTCTTCTTAATTTGACATGATTGCTGGAACTCAGCAATTACACTGGGCGCTGTGGTAGCGCTTTATTTAAAAATTTAGATAAATAAGTCATTTTTTACTGTGGGACCAATCCTAGCCGTTAGCGCGCGCTGAAGAAATAGAGACAGTTTCAAAAACTACATTTCATTGACTTTCTAACGGTATCAGTCCGTTTGAGTTACAACGGTTGCGTCACATATTCGTACCAACATGTATTTAGCGATATTTTTCTGATATTACTAGGTTGCATCGCTTTTAACAGTGAAACGATTGACTGTGGGACTTAATTGAACTGATTTTGGACTTTGACCTTATAAATGTGATAAATGAGACAATTGGACTCCAAGAAATAACATTCTTCTTAATTTGACATGATTGCTGGAACTCAGCATTACACTGGGCGCTGTGGTAGCGCTTTATTTAAAAATTTAGATAAATAAGTCATTTTTTACTGTGGGACCAATCCTAGCCGTTAGCGCGCGCTGAAGAAATAGAGACAGTTTCAAAAACTACATTTCATTGACTTTCTAACGGTATCAGTCCGTTTGAGTTACAACGGTTGCGTCACATATTCGTACCAACATGTATTTAGCGATATTTTTCTGATATTACTAGGTTGCATCGCTTTTAACAGTGAAACGATTGACTGTGGGACTTAATTGAACTGATTTTGGACTTTGACCTTATAAATGTGATAAATGAGACAATTGGACTCCAAGAAATAACATTCTTCTTAATTTGACATGATTGCTGGAACTCAGCATTACACTGGGCGCTGTGGTAGCGCTTTATTTAAAAATTTAGATAAATAAGTCATTTTTTACTGTGGGACCAATCCTAGCCGTTAGCGCGCGCTGAAGAAATAGAGACAGTTTCAAAAACTACATTTCATTGACTTTCTAACGGTATCAGTCCGTTTGAGTTACAACGGTTGCGTCACATATTCGTACCAACATGTATTTAGCGATATTTTTCTGATATTACTAGGTTGCATCGCTTTTAACAGTGAAACGATTGACTGTGGGACTTAATTGAACTGATTTTGGACTTTGACCTTATAAATGTGATAAATGAGACAATTGGACTCCAAGAAATAACATTCTTCTTAATTTGACATGATTGCTGGAACTCAGCAATTACACTGGGCGCTGTGGTAGCGCTTTATTTAAAAATTTAGATAAATAAGATCATTTTTTACTGTGGGACCAATCCTAGCCGTTAGCGCGCGCTGAAGAAATAGAGACAGTTTCAAAAACTACATTTCATTGACTTTCTAACGGTATCAGTCCGTTTGAGTTACAACGGTTGCGTCACATATTCGTACCAACATGTATTTAGCGATATTTTTCTGATATTACTAGGTTGCATCGCTTTTAACAGTGAAACGATTGACTGTGGGACTTAATTGAACTGATTTTGGACTTTGACCTTATAAATGTGATAAATGAGACAATTGGACTCCAAGAAATAACATTCTTCTTAATTTGACATGATTGCTGGAACTCAGCATTACACTGGGCGCTGTGGTAGCGCTTTATTTAAAAATTTAGATAAATAAGTCATTTTTTACTGTGGGACCAATCCTAGCCGTTAGCGCGCGCTGAAGAAATAGAGACAGTTTCAAAAACTACATTTCATTGACTTTCTAACGGTATCAGTCCGTTTGAGTTACAACGGTTGCGTCACATATTCGTACCAACATGTATTTAGCGATATTTTTCTGATATTACTAGGTTGCATCGCTTTTAACAGTGAAACGATTGACTGTGGGACTTAATTGAACTGATTTTGGACTTTGACCTTATAAATGTGATAAATGAGACAATTGGACTCCAAGAAATAACATTCTTCTTAATTTGACATGATTGCTGGAACTCAGCGATTACACTGGGCGCTGTGGTAGCGCTTTATTTAAAAATTTAGATAAATAAGTCATTTTTTACTGTGGGACCAATCCTAGCCGTTAGCGCGCGCTGAAGAAATAGAGACAGTTTCAAAAACTACATTTCATTGACTTTCTAACGGTATCAGTCCGTTTGAGTTACAACGGTTGCGTCACATATTCGTACCAACATGTATTTAGCGATATTTTTCTGATATTACTAGGTTGCATCGCTTTTAACAGTGAAACGATTGACTGTGGGACTTAATTGAACTGATTTTGGACTTTGACCTTATAAATGTGATAAATGAGACAATTGGACTCCAAGAAATAACATTCTTCTTAATTTGACATGATTGCTGGAACTCAGCATTACACTGGGCGCTGTGGTAGCGCTTTATTTAAAAATTTAGATAAATAAGTCATTTTTTACTGTGGGACCAATCCTAGCCGTTAGCGCGCGCTGAAGAAATAGAGACAGTTTCAAAAACTACATTTCATTGACTTTCTAACGGTATCAGTCCGTTTGAGTTACAACGGTTGCGTCACATATTCGTACCAACATGTATTTAGCGATATTTTTCTGATATTACTAGGTTGCATCGCTTTTAACAGTGAAACGATTGACTGTGGGACTTAATTGAACTGATTTTGGACTTTGACCTTATAAATGTGATAAATGAGACAATTGGACTCCAAGAAATAACATTCTTCTTAATTTGACATGATTGCTGGAACTCAGCATTACACTGGGCGCTGTGGTAGCGCTTTATTTAAAAATTTAGATAAATAAGTCATTTTTTACTGTGGGACCAATCCTAGCCGTTAGCGCGCGCTGAAGAAATAGAGACAGTTTCAAAAACTACATTTCATTGACTTTCTAACGGTATCAGTCCGTTTGAGTTACAACGGTTGCGTCACATATTCGTACCAACATGTATTTAGCGATATTTTTCTGATATTACTAGGTTGCATCGCTTTTAACAGTGAAACGATTGACTGTGGGACTTAATTGAACTGATTTTGGACTTTGACCTTATAAATGTGATAAATGAGACAATTGGACTCCAAGAAATAACATTCTTCTTAATTTGACATGATTGCTGGAACTCAGCATTACACTGGGCGCTGTGGTAGCGCTTTATTTAAAAATTTAGATAAATAAGTCATTTTTTACTGTGGGACCAATCCTAGCCGTTAGCGCGCGCTGAAGAAATAGAGACAGTTTCAAAAACTACATTTCATTGACTTTCTAACGGTATCAGTCCGTTTGAGTTACAACGGTTGCGTCACATATTCGTACCAACATGTATTTAGCGATATTTTTCTGATATTACTAGGTTGCATCGCTTTTAACAGTGAAACGATTGACTGTGGGACTTAATTGAACTGATTTTGGACTTTGACCTTATAAATGTGATAAATGAGACAATTGGACTCCAAGAAATAACATTCTTCTTAATTTGACATGATTGCTGGAACTCAGCATTACACTGGGCGCTGTGGTAGCGCTTTATTTAAAAATTTAGATAAATAAGTCATTTTTTACTGTGGGACCAATCCTAGCCGTTAGCGCGCGCTGAAGAAATAGAGACAGTTTCAAAAACTACATTTCATTGACTTTCTAACGGTATCAGTCCGTTTGAGTTACAACGGTTGCGTCACATATTCGTACCAACATGTATTTAGCGATATTTTTCTGATATTACTAGGTTGCATCGCTTTTAACAGTGAAACGATTGACTGTGGGACTTAATTGAACTGATTTTGGACTTTGACCTTATAAATGTGATAAATGAGACAATTGGACTCCAAGAAATAACATTCTTCTTAATTTGACATGATTGCTGGAACTCAGCATTACACTGGGCGCTGTGGTAGCGCTTTATTTAAAAATTTAGATAAATAAGTCATTTTTTACTGTGGGACCAATCCTAGCCGTTAGCGCGCGCTGAAGAAATAGAGACAGTTTCAAAAACTACATTTCATTGACTTTCTAACGGTATCAGTCCGTTTGAGTTACAACGGTTGCGTCACATATTCGTACCAACATGTATTTAGCGATATTTTTCTGATATTACTAGGTTGCATCGCTTTTAACAGTGAAACGATTGACTGTGGGACTTAATTGAACTGATTTTGGACTTTGACCTTATAAATGTGATAAATGAGACAATTGGACTCCAAGAAATAACATTCTTCTTAATTTGACATGATTGCTGGAACTCAGCAATTACACTGGGCGCTGTGGTAGCGCTTTATTTAAAAATTTAGATAAATAAGTCATTTTTTACTGTGGGACCAATCCTAGCCGTTAGCGCGCGCTGAAGAAATAGAGACAGTTTCAAAAACTACATTTCATTGACTTTCTAACGGTATCAGTCCGTTTGAGTTACAACGGTTGCGTCACATATTCGTACCAACATGTATTTAGCGATATTTTTCTGATATTACTACGTTGCATCGCTTTTAACAGTGAAACGATTGACTGTGGGACTTAGTTGAACTGATTTTGGACTTTGACCTTATAAATGTGATAAATGAGACAATTGAAGTCGAAGAAATAACATTCTTCTTACTTTGACATGATTGCTGGAACACAGCAATTACACTGGGCGCTGTGGTAACGCTTTATTTAAAAATTTAGATAAATAAGTCATTTTTTACTGTGGGACCAATCCTAGCAGTTAGCGCGCGCTGAAGAAATAGAGACAGTTTCAAAAACTACATTTCATTGATTTTCTAACGGTATCAGTCCGTTTGAGTTATAAGGGTTGCGTCACATATTCGTACCAACATGTATTTAGCGATATTTTTCTGATATTACTAGGTAGCATCGCTTTTAACAGTGAAACGATTGACTCTGGGACTTAGTTGAACTGATTTTGGACTTTGACCTTATAAATGTGATAAATGAGACAATTGGACTCCAAGAAATAACATTCTTCTTAATTTGACATGATTGCTGGAACTCAGCAATTACACTGGGCGCTGTGGTAACGCATTATTTAAAAATTTAGATAAATAAGTCATTTTTTACTGTAGGACCAATCCTAGCCGTTAGCGCGCGCTGAAGAAATAGAGACAGTTTCAAAAACTACATTTCATTGACTTTCGAACGGTATCGGTCCGTTTGGGTTACAACGGTTGCGTCACATATTCGTACCAACCTGTATTTAGCCATATTTTTCTGATATTACTAGGTTGCATCACTTTTAACAGTGAAACGATTGACTGTGGGACTTAATTGAACTGAATTTGGACTTTGACCTTATAAATGTGATAAATGAGACAATTTGACTCCAAGAAATAACATTCTTCTTAATTTGCCATGATTGCTGGAATTCAGCAATTACACTGGGCGCTGTGGTAGCGCTTTATTTAAAAATTTAGATAAATAAGTCATTTTTTACTGTGGGACCAATCCTAGCCGTTAGCGCGCGCTGAAGAATTAGAGACAGTTTCAAAAACTACATTTCACTGACTTTCTAACGGTATTGGTTCGTCTGAGTTACAACGGTTGCGTCACATATTCGTACCAACATGTATTTAGCGATATTTTTCTGATATTACTAGGTTGCATCACTTTTAACAGTGAAACGATTGACTGTTGGACTTAATTGAACTGATTTTGGACTTTGACCTTATAAATGTGATAAATGAGACAATTGGACTCCAATAAATAACATTCTTCTTAATTTGACATGATTGCTGGAATTCAGCAATTACACTGGACGCTGTGGTAGCGCTTTATTTAAAAATTTAGATAAATATGTCATTTTTTTACTGTGGGACCAATCCTAGCCTTTAGCGTGCTGAAGAAATAGAGACATTTTCAAAAACTACATTTCATGGACTTTCTAACGGTATCAGTCCGTTTGAGTTACAACGGTTGCGTCACATATTCGTACCAACATGTATTTAGCGATATTTTTCTGATATTACTACGTTGCATCGTTTTTAACAGTGAAACGATTGACTGTGGGACTTAGTTGAACTGATTTTGGAATTTGACCTTATAAATGTGATAAATGAGACAATTGAAGTCCAAGAACTAACATTCTTCTTAATTTGACATGATTGCTGGAACTCAGCAATTACACTGGGCGCTGTGGTAGCGCTTTATTTAAAAATTTAGATAAATAAGTCATTTTTTACTGTGGGACCAATCCTAGCGGTTAGCGCGCGTTGAAGAAATAGAGACAGTTTCAAAAACTACATTTCATTGACTTTCTAACGGTATCAGTTCGTTTGAGTTATAAGGGTTGTGTCACAAATTCGTACCAACATGTATTTAGCGATATTTTTCTAATATTACTAGGTTGCATCGCTTTTAACAGTGAAACGATTGACTGTGGGACTTAATTGAACTCATTTTGGACTTTGATCTTATGAATGTGATAAATGAGACTATTGGACTCCAAGAAATAACATTTTTCTTAATTTGGCATGATTGCTGGAACTCAGCGATTACACTGGGCGCTGTGGTAGCGCGTTATTTAGAAATTTAGTTAAATAAGTCTTTTTTTACTGCGGGACCAATCCTAGGCGTTAGCGCGCGCTGAAGAAATAGAGACAGTTTCAAAAACTACATTTCATTGACTTTCTAACGGTATCGGTCCGTTTGAGTTACAATGGTTGCGTCACATATTCGTGCCAACATGTATTTAGCGATATTTTTTTGATATTACTAGGTTGCATCCCTTTTAACGGTGAAACGATTGACTGTGGGACTTAATTGAACTGATTTTGGACTCTGACCTTAAAAATGTGATAAATGAGGCAATTGGACTCCAAGAAATAACATTCTTCTTAATTTGACATGATTGCTGGAATTCAGCAATTACACTGGGCGCTGTGGTAGCGCTTTATTTAAAAATTTAGATAATTAAGTCATTTTTTACTGTGGGACCAATCCTAGCCTTTAGCGCGCTGAAGAAATAGAGACTGTTTCAAAAACTACATTTCATTGACTTTCTAACGGTATCGGTCCGTTTGAGTTACAACGGTTGCGTCACATATTCGTGCCAACATGTATTTAGCGATATTTTTTTGATATTACTAGGTTGCATCCCTTTTAACGGTGAAACGATTGACTGTGGGACTTAATTGAACTGATTTTGGACTTTGACCTTAAAAATGTGATAAATGAGGCAATTGGACTCCAAGAAATAACATTCTTCTTAATTTGACATGATTGCTGGAATTCAGCAATTACACTGGGCGCTGTGGTAGCGCTTTATTTAAAAATTTAGATAATTAAGTCATTTTTTACTGTGGGACCAATCCTAGCCTTTAGCGCGCTGAAGAAATAGAGACTGTTTCAAAAACTACATTTCATTGACTTTCTAACGGTATCAGTCCGTTTGAGTTACAACGGTTGCGTCACATATTCGTACCAACATGTATTTAGCGATATTTTTCTGAAGTTACTACGTTGCATCGGTTTTAACAGTGAAACGATTGACTGTGGGACTTAGTTGAACTGATCTTGAAATTTACCTTATAAATGTGATAAATGAGACAATTGAAGTCCAAGAAATAACATTCTTCTTAATGTGACATGATTGCTGGAACTCAGCAATTACACTGGGCGCTGTGGTAGCGCTTTATTTAAAAATATAGATAAATAAGTCATTTTTCACTGTGGGACCAATTCTAGCGGTTAGCGCGCGCTGAAGAAATAGAGACAGTTTCAAAAACTAGATTTCATTGACTTTCTAACGGTATCAGTCCGTTTGAGTTATAACGGTTGCGTCACATATTCGTACCAACATGTATTTAGCGATATTTTTCTGATATTACTAGGTTGCATCGCTTTTAACTGTGAAACGATTGACTCTGGGACTTAGTTGAACTGATTTTGGACTTTGACCTTATAAATGTGATAAATGAGACAATTGGACTTCAAGAAATAACATTCCTCTTAATTTGACATGATTGCTGGAACACAGCAATTACACTGGGCGCTGTGGTAACGCTTTATTTAAAATTTAGATAAGTAAGTCATTTTTTACTGTGGGACCAATCCTAGCCGTTAGCGCGCGCTGAAGAAATAGAGACAGTTTCAAAAACTACATTTCATTGACTTTCTAACGGTATCGGTCCGTTTGAGTTACAACGGTTGCCTCACATATTCGTACCAACATGTATTTAGCGATATTTTTCTGATATTACTAGGTTGCATCGCTTTTAACAGTGAAACGATTGACTGTGGGACTTAATTGAACTGATTTTGGACTTTGACCTTATAAATGTGATAAATGAGTCAATTGGACTCCAAGAAATAACATTCTTCTTAATTTGACATGATTGCTGGAACTCAGCAATTACACTGGGCGCTGTGGTAACGCTTTATTTAAAAATTTAGATAAATAAGTCATTTTTTACTGTAGGACAAATCTTAGCCGTTAGCGCGCGCTGAAGAAATAGAGACAGTTTCAAAAACTAGATTTCATTGACTTTCTAACGGTATCAGTCCGTTTAAGTTATAACGGTTGCGTCACATATTCGTACCAACATGTATTTAGCGATATTTTTCTGATATTACTAGGTTACATCGCTTTTAACAGTGAAACGATTGACTGTGTGACTTAATTGAACTGATTTTGGATTTTGACCTTATAAATGTGATTAATGAGACAATTGGACTCCAAGAAATATCCTTCTTCTTAATTTGACATGATTGCCGGAACTCAGCAATTACACTGGGCGCTGTGGTAGCGCTTTATTTAAAAAATTAGATAAATATGTCATTTTTTACTGTGGGACCAATCCTAGCTGTTAGCGCGCGCTGAAGGAATAGAGACAGTTTCAAAAACTACATTTCATTGACTTTCTAACGGTATCAGTCCGTTTGAGTTACAACGGTTGCGTCACATATTCGTACCAACATGTATTTCTCGGGCAACTTACGGACAGTCTCCAATTATTTCGTGTAAAACACGGGTATACCGCGTTTTATCATAATCTTCTACCGCGTTTTGCTATCTGACGTGTTTTTTGTCGTTTCAAAAGAAGTCAGGAAGGTGCCGCCATTTTTACAAATGTCTTTTTGTGTTGACAAAAATGGTTGGTTGTACATTTGGCTATCAAGGTATTTTTGATTACACAGAAAAAACAAGGTTTGTCATATTATTTATTTATTCTGTATACTTGAGCTTTCCTAACTTCGCTACAGCTAGCTAGCTTAGTCAGCTAGCTAGCTATAAACTCTTCATGTATAGTTCTTAGATTATATACTTAGCTAAATAGTTGTGGGTGCAAATCCTACCTCTGTACAAAGAGTAGCTTAATTAGAAAGCAGTTTAGCTAGTATTCTCTTGCGTTAGGATGCAGATATATAAGCCACAAAACTGATTGTAAAAGATGACCGTTTTTCAGACTGTTTTGACATACAAAAGGAGCTGTTAATTCTAGAACTTTTGTAACTCAGAAAGTCAAGCTAGTGGTGTAGAAAAAGTTTAATGAGCACTTGAGACAAAAACAAAATCTCAAAATAATTTGAACTAATCTAATTTATATATTCCATATATAAAAAGCTTTCAGATGAAAGAAACTTTGAACGTTTTTAAACTATAGCTAGCTAGCTATATTCTTCTAAGTTTTGCATATACCAGTACAGCACTTTTCCCCGATCGGGTGGGTCTCCCCGATCTGGGGTAATCACCCGATCGGGGGAGTCTGCAACTTCCAAATTAGTTGAGACTTACCCGGATCGGATGAGTACTTTTTGTGAAAAAAAATTGTTTTGTAAAAGGGCAAGCCGCTGGACAAAAGTGCGGGCCAATTTTGTTTATATGAAGTCACGTGCGTATTTCGCGCCGATTCACCAATTAAAAAAAAATTCACCATGCCGTTCTGGCGCTATTAATGTTTATTTACGTTGGATCAACATCATCACATATATAAAATAAACTCTGAGCAGGCGAACCCATTTATAATGTAGAAAGATAGGCCAAAACTTTTGTGAAATATGGCGTAACATTGATTGTGGGAGAATCACTCGATTGACTGATTACAAGCTCCAAAGCGCCACTCACTCGATCGGGGTATTAAAAAGTTAGCGTCCGCCGCCGACTCGCCCAACGGGTGATTACCCCCGATCTGGGAAAAGTGCCGTACTGTATACAAGATTATTGCGTATAAAGCCAGTCATGGAAACTAGATATGTTTTTAAGGGTATTAATTTCCTTCTTACAGCTAGTAATATATATAGTATATTTTTTTTACCAAATATAGCTATACACCTTCTCGTGTTGTTCTTGTTTTTTGGTGTGTAAGATATTGGCACAGCTATGATACACTTTCATCTGTAAAAGATAAAAAGTTCTCTATATCTCTCTTTCTGAACAAGGAATGTTAAGTTGATTGTACAAATGCTAGAGTATATACATCATGAAGAGCTAAATGTGTTTTAGGTAAACATCGTCCTCACAGAAATCGACTGTAACTCTCAAAAAAAAATAGGAATAATTTGCTCTAAATTAGATTTGTGGACAAGAGACAATGTTGGGAGTATACATTATCAATTATTTTTTCTTTTTAGGTATTCACCTGGAAACTATTCATGTTTTTGAGGATATTTGCATGGATTAACAAAATTGTTTGCAAATTTTGATAAATCAACACTATAATCTTCAATAAAGCCCTTAACAACTGTATTTCCAGTATATAGTTCCACGTATATGATATTTTTAAGCCAAATGGGAGTAATTTATCTGCAAGAAGAAATCAATCACAATGTGTTCAGCCCAAATTTTGACAGATATATACATGAAGATATACCTTCTACCAATATCCATTCCTAACACTTCTTCAAGTAGACCATGATGATTGAAAATTAATTTGTTTGGATCTGGACTATGTCGTTTTTTCTTGATTGGTTTGTCATCTACGTCTTGATTTGGTTAGAAACAACTCCTTGATATATTTTGTGTTAAATAATATTTACAATTTTTAGTTTGGTCAATAATGGTTTGTGAGACTTAATTCTAAGAACCTAAGGTTGTTTTTTTGCTACTTTTTTGTAATAATTTACACAGCAACTTAATTTCCTGTCATAGTTTTAATTATTTTTGCAGGGTTATTTTGTGTTGTTACTTCATCATGATACTTGATTGCTTATTTTTTTCTGATAATGCATAATTTCATTTTTGCAGATTATAATTTTAATTTTCACGTATAACAATGTATATATATATTTTTAAAATTTTTATTTAAAAAATGCAACATTAAAATAATACCAATCAAGAAAAACCATTTCCTGAATGGACATATGTTACATGTGAATGAGTAAAATTAAAAAATATTATACCTATCATTCTTTTATTTGATTTTTTTTATGTAGGTATTTTTCCCTTCTTTTACTATTCCACTTTTTCTTTTTAACAAAAATGCATTAAGTTCCTTGGAATTTCTCTCAAAATTAGATTTTGTTATAGCTACACCAGGAAAAATCGCCATTAACGCAAGTCACAGGGATAATGACTTATATTCTTCATTCCATTTAATGCTTCAGCTCGCATCATAAAAACGCATTCAAAAACAAACGTTTGCCATGATATTATTTTTCGTTTTTACATAATGGTTTTTACTATATTCCACAAAAGATTTCCCGCTGAAGCTACCATTTTTACGTTGTTTTTTCCCGCAGTTAAAGCGCGTCTTTTTTTATATGACGGGAACAAATCCGACACCGTAATAAAAATGACGTCAAAGTACCGAAAATGACGAAAAATCAATAAAACGCCGTATTTTACAGTTCGCACCACTTGTGGGTATGTGGCGTCATCGGAAATTTTTTTAATTCACAGATAATATGGCGACGACCTAAAAAAAAAGCCGTTTATAGTTAATCGCGTAGTTATTCATATGGACTTAACTAAATTAAAAAAATGAGTAAAATCACCAAAGCGAGGCTATACCGACGTAAATACAACCAAAAAAATTTAAACAGCTTTTTTTCAAAAATCGATGAACGAATAAAATAAACCAGGAGGTTTTATTATAAGTCGGGTTGGTGCGCTTTGTAAAATCACTTTTTGGAGACAGTCCGTAAGTTGCCCGAGTTAGCGATATCTTTCTGATATTACTAGGTTGCATCGCTTATAACAGAGAAACGATTGACTGTGGGACTTAATTGAACTGATTTTGGACTTGGACCTTATAAATGTAATAAATGAGACAATTGGACTACAAGAAATAAAATTCTTCTTAATTTGACATGATTGCTGGAACTCAGCGATTACACTGGGCGCTGTGGTAGCGCTTTATTTAAAAATTTAGACAAACAAGTCATTTTTTAATGTGGGACCAATCCTAGCCGTTATCGCGCGCTGAAGAAATAGACACAGTTTCAAAAACTACATTTCATTGACTTTCTAACGGTATCAGTCCGTTTGAGTTACAACGGTTGCGTCACATAGTCGTACCAACATGAATTTAGCAATATTTTTCTGATATTAGTAGGTTGCATCGCTTTTAACAGTGAAGCGAATGACTCTGGGACTTAGTTGAACTGATTTTGGACTTTGACCTTATAAATGTGATAAATGAGAGCATTGGACTCCAAGAAATAACATTCTTCTTAATGTGACATGATTGCTGGAACTCAGCAATTACACTGGGCGCTGTGGTAGCGCTTTATTTAAAAATTTAGATAAATAAGTCATTTTTTACTGTGGGACCAATCCTAGCCGTTGGCGCGCGCTGAAGAAATAGAGACCGTTTCAAAAACTACATTTCATTGACTTTCTAACAGTATCACTCCGTTTGAGTTATAACGGTTGCGTCACATATTAAGCGATAATTTTCTGATATTACTAGGTTGCATCGCTTTTATTAGTGAAACGATTGACTCTGGGACTTAGTTGAACTGATTTTGGACTTTGACCTTATAAATGTGATAAATGAGACAATTGAAGTCCAAGAAATAACATTCTTCTTAATTTGACATGATTGCTGGAACTCAGCAATTATACTGGGCGCTGTGGTAGCGCTTTATTTAAAAATTTAGATAAATAAGTCATTTTTTACTGTGGGACCAATCCTAGCCGTTAGCGCGCGCTGAAGAAATAGAGACAGTTTCAAAAACTACATTTCATTGACTTTTTAACGGTATCAGTCCGTTTGAGTTATAACGGTTGCGTCACATATTCGTACCAACATGTATTTAGCGATATCTTTCGAATATTACTAGGTTGCATCGCTTATAACAGGGAAACGATTGACTGTGGGACTTAATTGAACTGATTTTGGACTTTGACCTTATAAATTTAATAAATGAGACAATTGGACTACAAGAAATAAAATTCTTCTTAATTTGACATGATTGCTGGAACTCAGCGATTACACTGGGCGCTGTGGTAGCGCTTTATTTAAAAATTTAGACAAACAAGTCATTTTTTAATGTGGGACCAATCCTAGCCGTTAGCGCGCGCTGAAGAAATAGACACAGTTTCAAAAAACTACATTTCATTGACTTTCTAACGGTATCAGTCCGTTTGAGTTACAACGGTTGCGTCACATATCCGTACCAACTTGTATTTAGCAATATTTTTCTGATATTACTAGGTTGCATCGCTTTTAACAGTGAAACGATTGACTCTGGGACTTAGTTGAACTGATTTTGGACTTTGACCTTATAAATGTGATAAATGAGAGCATTGGACTCCAAGAAATAACATTCTTCTTAATGTGACATGATTGCTGGAACTCAGCAATTACACTGGGCGCTGTGGTAGCGCTTTATTTAAATATTTAGATAAATAAGTCATTTTTTACTGTGGGACCAACCCTAGCCGTTAGCGCGCGCTGAAGAAATAGAGACTAGATTTCATTCACTTTCTAACGGTATCAGTCCGTTTGAGTTATAACGGTTGCGTCACATATTCGTACCAACATATATTTAGCGATATTTTTCTGATATTACTAGGTTGCATCGCTTTTAACAGTGAAACGATTGACTCTGGGACTTAGTTGAACTGATTTTGGAATTTGACCTTATAAATGTGATAAATGCGACAATTGAAGTCCAAGAAATAACATTCTTCTTAATTTGACATGATTGCTGGAACTCAGCAATTACACTGGGGGCTGTGGTACCGCTTTATTTAAAAATTTAGACAAACAAGTCATTTTTTAATGTGGGACCAATCCTAGCTGTTAGCGCGCGCTGAAGAAATAGACACAGTTTCAAAAACTACATTTCATTGACTTTCTAACGGTATCAGTCCGTTTGAGTTACAACGGTTGCGTCACATATTCGTACCAACATGTATTTAGCAATATTTTCCTGATATTACTAGGTTGCATCGCTATTAACAGTGAAACGATTGACTCTGGGACTTAGTTGAATTGATTTTGGAATTTGACCTTATAAATGTGATAAATGAGACAATTGGACTCCAAGAAATAACATTCCTCTTAAATTGACATGATTGCTGGAACTCAGTAATTACACTTGGCGCTGTGGTAACGCGTTATTTAAAAATTTAGATAAATAAGTCATTTTATACTGTGGGACCAATCCTAGCCATTAGAGCGCGCTGAAGAAATAGAGACAGTTTCAATAACTGCATTTCATTAACTTTTTAAAGCTATCAGTCCGCTTGTGTTACAACCTTTGCATCACATATTCGTACCAACATATATTTAGCGATATTTTTCTGATATTACTAGGTTGCATCCCTTTTAACAGTGAAGCGATTGACAGTGGGACTTAATTGCACTGATTTTGGACTTTGACCTTATAAATGTGATAAATGAGACAATTGGACTCCAAGAAGTAACATTCTTCTTAATTTGACATGATTGCTGGAACTCAGCAATTACACTGGGCGCTGTGGTAGCGCTTTATTTAAAAATTTAGATAAGTATCTCATTTTTTACTGTGGGACCAATCCTAGCTGTTAGCGCGCGCTGAAGGAATAGAGACAGTTTCAAAAACTACATTTCATTGACTTTCTAACGGTATCAGTCCGTTTGAGTTACAACGGTTGCGTCACAATTCGTACCAACATGTATTTAGTGATATTTTTTTGATATTACTAGGTTGCATCGCTTTTAACAGTGAAACGATTGACTGTGGGACTTTAAAAATTTAGATAAATATCTCATTTTTTACTGTGGGACCAATCCTAGCCGTTAGCGCGCCCTGAAGAAATAGAGACAGTTTCAAAAACTACATTTCATTAACTTTCTAACGGTATCAGTCCGTTTGAGTTACAACGGTTGCGTCACAATTCGTACCAACATGTATTTAGTGATATTTTTTTGATATTACTAGGTTGCATCGCTTTTAACAGTGAAACGATTGACTCTGGGACTTAGTTGAACTGATTTTGGACTTTGACCTTATAAATGTGATTAATGAGACAATTGGACTCCAAGAAATAACATTCCTCTTAATTTGACATGATTGCTGGAACTCAGCAATTACACTGGGCGCTGTGGTAACGCTTTATTTAAAAATTTAGATAAATAAGTCATTTTTTACTGTGGGACCAATCATAGCCGTAGGCGCGCCCTGAAGAAATAGAGACAGTTTCAAAAACTACATTTCATTGACTTTCTAACGGTATCGGTCCGTTTGAGTTACAACGGTTGCGTCACATATTCATACCAACATGTATTTAGCGATATTTTTCTGATATTACTAGGTTGCATCGCTTTTAACAGTGAAACGATTGACTGTGGGATTTAATTGAACTGATTTTGGACTTTGACCTTATAAATGTGATAAATGAGACAATTGGACTCCAAGAATTAACATTCTTCTTAATTTGACATGATTGCTGGAATTCAGCAATTACACTGGGCGCTGTGGTAGCGCTTTATTTAAAAATTTAGATAAATAAGTCATTTTTTACTGTGGGACTAATCATAGCCGTTAGCGCGCCCTGAAGAAATAGAGACAGTTTCAAAAACTACATTTCATTGACTTTCTAACGGTATCGGTCCGTTTGAGTTACAACGGTTGCGTCACATATTCGTACCAACATGGATT
>JASGCC010002730.1:0-27089 GCA_030067915.1 Hydractinia echinata
AGCGGTATTTGTTCCTATTGATGCAATTGGCGATGCCCTTGCACGACTTTCGTAGCTCAAATGGGTTGAAATGCGCGCTAGGACACTCCCGCCACGACAGGGACCAACATTTTGGATTGATTAAGCTAGTGACCGAATTAGGAACTGGAAATGAGTGCTTACTCATTGCATCTGTGGGGGAAGTATTATAATTTTTCATCAAGTAATAATCACTCAATGTAATAATTTATAATTCTACGCAGTCAAACTAAGTCATTTTTTTACTGTGGGACCAATCCTAGCCGTTAGCGCGCGCTGAAGAAATAGAGACAGTTTCAAAAACTACATTTCATTGACTTCTAACGGTATCAGTCCGTTTGAGTTACAACGGTTGCGTCACATATTCGTACCAACATGTATTTAGCGATATTTTTCTGATATTACTAGGTTGCATCGCTTTTAACAGTGAAACGATTGACTGTGGGACTTAATTGAACTGATTTTGGACTTTGACCTTATAAATGTGATAAATGAGACAATTGGACTCCAAGAAATAACATTCTTCTTAATTTGACATGATTGCTGGAACTCAGCAATTACACTGGGCGCTGTGGTAGCGCTTTATTTAAATATTTAGATAAATAAGTCATTTTTCATGTGGGATCAATCCTAGCCGTTAGCGCGCGCTGAAGAAATAGAGACAGTTTCAAAAACTACATTTCATTGACTTTCTAACGGTATCAGTCCGTTTGAGTTACAACGGTTGCGTCACATATTCGTACCAACATGTATTTAGCGATATTTTTCTGATATTACTAGGTTGCATCGCTTTTAACAGTGAAACGATTGACTGTGGGACTTAATTGAACTGATTTTGGACTTGACCTTATAAATGTGATAAATGAGACAATTGGACTCCAAGAAATAACATTCTTCTTAATTTGACATGATTGCTGGAACTCAGCAATTACACTGGGCGCTGTGGTAGCGCTTTATTTAAAAATTTAGATAAATAAGTCATTTTTTACTGTGGGACCAATCCTAGCCGTTAGCGCGCGCTGAGAAATAGAGACAGTTTCAAAAACTACATTTCATTGACTTTCTAACGGTATCAGTCCGTTTGAGTTACAACGGTTGCGTCACATATTCGTACCAACATGTATTTAGCGATATTTTTCTGATATTACTAGGTTGCATCGCTTTAACAGTGAAACGATTGACTGTGGGACTTAATTGAACTGATTTTGGACTTTGACCTTATAAATGTGATAAATGAGACAATTGGACTCCAAGAAATAACATTCTTCTTAATTTGACATGATTGCTGGAACTCAGCAATTACACTGGGCGCTGTGGTAGCGCTTTATTTAAAAATTTAGATAAATAAGTCATTTTTCACTGTGGGACAATCCTAGCCGTTAGCGCCGGCTGAGAAATAGAGACAGTTTCAAAAACTACATTTCATTGACTTCTAACGGTATCAGTCCGTTTGAGTTACAACGGTTGCGTCACATATCGTACCAACAGTATTTAGCGATATTTTTCTGATATTACTAGGTTGCATCGCTTTTAACAGTGAAACGATTGACTGTGGGACTTAATTGAACTGATTTTGGACTTTGACCTTATAATGTGATAAATGAGACAATTGGACTCCAAGAAATAACAATTCTTCTTAATTGACATGATTGCTAGAACTCAGCAATTACACTGGGCGCTGTGGTAGCGCTTTATTAAAAAATTTAGATAAATAAGTCATTTTCACTGTGGGACCAATCCTAGCCGTTTAGCGCGCGCATGAAGAAATAGAGACAGTTTCAAAAACTACATTTCATTGACTTCTAACGGTATCAGTCCGTTTGAGTTACAACGGTTGCGTCACATATTCGTACCAACATGTATTTAGCGATATTTTTCTGATATACTAGGTTGCATCGCTTTTAACAGTGAAACGATTGACTGTGGGACTTAATTGAACTGATTTTGCGACTTTGACCTTATAAATTGTGAATAAATGAGGACAATTGGACTCCAAGAATAACATTCTTCTTAATTTGACATGATTGCTGGACTCAGCAATTACACTGTGGCGCTGATGGTAGCGCTTTATTTAAAAATTTAGATAATAGTCATTTTTCACTGTGGGACCAATCCTAGCCGTTAGCGCGCGCTGAAGAAATAGAGACAGTTTCAAAAACTACATTCATTGACTTTCTAACGGTATCAGTCCGTTGAGTTACAACGGTTGCGTCACATATTCGTACCAACATGTATTAGCGATATTTTTTCTGATATTACTAGGTTGCATCGCTTTTAACAGTGAAACGATTGACTGTGGGACTTAATTGAAACTGATTTTGGACTTTGACCTTATAAATGTGATAAATGAGACAATTTGGACTCAAAGAATAACATTCTTCTTAATTTGACATGATTGCTGGAACTCAGCAATTACACTGGGCGCTGGGTAGCAGCTTTATTTTAAAAATTTAGATAAATAAGTCATTTTTACTGTGGGACCATCCTAGCCGTTAGCGTGCCGCTGAAGAAATAGAGACAGTTTCAAAAACTACATTTCATTGACTTTCTAACGGTATCAGTCCGTTTGAGTTACAACGGTTGCGTCACATATTCGTACCAACATGTATTTAGCCGATATTTTTCTGATATACTAGGTTGCATCGCTTTTAACAGTGAAACGATTGACTGTGGGACTTAATTGAACTGATTTTGGACTTTGACCTTATAAATGTGATAAATGAGACAATTGGACTCCAAGAAATAACATTCTTCTTAATTTGACATGATTGCTGGGAACTCAGCAATTACACTGGGCGCTGTGGTACGCTTTATTTAAAAATTTAGATAAATAAGTCATTTTTTACTGTGGGACCAATCCTAGCCGTTAGCGCGCGCTGAAGAAATAGAGACAGTTTCAAAAACTACATTTCATTGACTTTCTAACGGTATCAGTCCGTTTGAGTTACAACGGTTGCGTCACATATTCGTACCAACATGTATTTAGCGATATTTTTCTGATATTACTAGGTTGCATCGCTTTTAACAGTGAAACGATTGACTGTGGGACTTTAATTGAACTGATTTTGGACTTTGACCTTATAAATGTGATAAATGAGACAATTGGACTCCAAGAAATAACATTCTTCTTAATTTGACATGATTGCTGGAACTCAGCAATTACACTGGGCGCTGTGGTAGCGCTTTATTTAAAAATTTAGATAAATAAGTCATTTTTCACTGTGGGACCAATCCTAGCTGTTAGCGCGCGCTGAAGAAATAGAGACAGATTCAAAAACTACATTTCATTGACTTTCTAACGGTATCAGTCCGTTTGAGTTACAACGGTTGCGTCACATATTCGTACCAACATGTATTTAGCGATATTTTTTCTGATATTACTAGGTTGCATCGCTTTTAACAGTGAAACGATTGACTGTGGGACTTAATTGAACTGATTTTGGACTTTGACCTTATAAATGTGATAAATGAGACAATTGGACTCCAAGAAATAACATTCTTCTTAATTTGACATGATTGCTGGAACTCAGCAATTACACTGGGCGCTGTGGTAGCGCTTTATTTAAAAATTAGATAAATAAGTCATTTTTTCACTGTGGGACCAATCCTAGCCGTTAGGCGCGCTGAAGAAATAGAGACAGTTTCAAAACTTACATTTCATTGACTTCTAACGGTATCAGTCCGTTTTGAGTTACAACGGTTGGCGTCACATATTCGTACCAACATGTATTTAGCGATATTTTTCTGATATTACTAGGTGCATCGCTTTTAACAGTGAAACGATTGACTGTGGACTTAATTGAACTGATTTTGGACTTTGACCTTATAATGTGATAATGAGACAATTGGACTCCAAGAAATAACATTCTTCTTAATTTGACATGATTGCTGGAACTCAGCCAATTACACTGGGGCGCTGTGGTAGCGCCTTTAAAAAATTAATAAATAAGTCATTTTTCACTGTGGGACCAATCCTAGCCGTTATGCGCGCTG
The DNA here is from genome assembly GCA_030067915.1 of Hydractinia echinata. NCBI lineage: Eukaryota > Metazoa > Cnidaria > Hydrozoa > Anthoathecata > Hydractiniidae > Hydractinia > Hydractinia echinata. The sequence continues at coordinate 4,012 of JASGCC010002730.1, forward strand.
AAGAAATAGAGACAGTTTCAAAAACTACATTTCATTGACTTTCTAACGGTATCAGTCCGTTTGAGTTACAACGGTTGCGTCACATATTCGTACCAACATGTATTAGCGATATTTTCTGATATTACTAGGTTGCATCGCTTTTAACAGTGAAACGATTGACTGTGGACTTAATTGAACTGATTTTGGACTTTGACCTTATAAATGTGATAAATGAGACAATTGGACTCCAAGAAATAACATTCTTCTTAATTTGACATGATTGCTGGAACTCAGCAATTACACTGGGCGCTGTGGTAGCGCTTTATTTAAAAATTTAGATAAATAAGTCATTTTTCACTGTGGGACCAATCCTAGCCGTTAGCGCGCGCTGAAGAAATAGAGACAGTTTCAAAAACTACATTTCATTGACTTTCTAACGGTATCAGTCCGTTTGAGTTACAACGGTTGCGTCACATATTCGTACCAACATGTATTTAGCGATATTTTTCTGATATTACTAGGTTGCATCGCTTTTAACAGTGAAACGATTGACTGTGGGACTTAATTGAACTGATTTTGGACTTTGACCTTATAAATGTGATAAATGAGACAATTGGACTCCAAGAAATAACATTCTTCTTAATTTGACATGATTGCTGGAACTCAGCAATTACACTGGCGCTGTGGTAGCGCTTTATTTAAAAATTTAGATAAATAAGTCATTTTTCACTGTGGGACCAATCCTAGCCGTTAGCGCGCGCTGAAGAAATAGAGACAGTTTCAAAAACTACATTTCATTGACTTTCTAACGGTATCAGTCCGTTTGAGTTACAACGGTTGCGTCACATATTCGTACCAACATGTATTTAGCGATATTTTTCTGATATTACTAGGTTGCATCGCTTTTAACAGTGAAACGATTGACTGTGGGACTTAATTGAACTGATTTTGGACTTTGACCTTATAAATGTGATAAATGAGACAATTGGACTCCAAGAAATAACATTCTTCTTAATTTGACATGATTGCTGGAACTCAGCAATTACACTGGGCGCTGAGGTAGCGCTTTATTTAAAAATTTAGATAAATAAGTCATTTTTACTGTGGGACCAATCCTAGCCGTTAGCGCGCGCTGAAGAAATAGAGACAGTTTCAAAAACTACATTTCATTGACTTTCTAACGGTATCAGTCCGTTTGAGTTACAACGGTTGCGTCACATATTCGTACCAACATGTATTTAGCGATATTTTTCTGATATTACTAGGTTGCATCGCTTTTAACAGTGAAACGATTGACTGTGGGACTTAATTGAACTGATTTTGGACTTTGACCTTATAATTGTGATAAATGAGACAATTGGACTCCAAGAAATAACATTCTTCTTAATTTGACATGATTGCTGGAACTCAGCAATTACACTGGGCGCTGTGGTAGCGCTTTATTTAAAAATTTAGATAAATAAGTCATTTTTCACTGTGGGACCAATCCTAGCCGTTAGCGCGCGCTGAAGAAATAGAGACAGTTTCAAAAACTACATTTCATTGACTTTCTAACGGTATCAGTCCGTTTGAGTTACAACGGTTGCGTCACATATTCGTACCAACATGTATTTAGCGATATTTTTCTGATATTACTAGGTTGCATCGCTTTTAACAGTGAAACGATTGACTGTGGGACTTAATTGAACTGATTTTGGACTTTGACCTTATAAATGTGATAAATGAGACAATTGGACTCCAAGAAATAACATTCTTCTTAATTTGACATGATTGCTGGAACTCAGCAATTACACTGGGCGCTGTGGTAGCGCTTTATTTAAAAATTTAGATAAATAAGTCATTTTTTTACTGTGGGACCAATCCTAGCCGTTAGCGCGCGCTGAAGAAATAGAGACAGTTTCAAAAACTACATTTCATTGACTTTCTAACGGTATCAGTCCGTTTGAGTTACAACGGTTGCGTCACATATTCGTACCAACATGTATTTAGCGATATTTTTCTGATATTACTAGGTTGCATCGCTTTTAACAGTGAAACGATTGACTGTGGGACTTAATTGAACTGATTTTGGACTTTGACCTTATAATTGTGATAAATGAGACAATTGGACTCCAAGAAATAACATTCTTCTTAATTTGACATGATTGCTGGAACTCAGCAATTACACTGGGCGCTGTGGTAGCGCTTTATTTAAAAATTTAGATAAATAAGTCATTTTTCACTGTGGGACCAATCCTAGCCGTTAGCGCGCGCTGAAGAAATAGAGACAGTTTCAAAAACTACATTTCATTGACTTTCTAACGGTATCAGTCCGTTTGAGTTACAACGGTTGCGTCACATATTCGTACCAACATGTATTTAGCGATATTTTTCTGATATTACTAGGTTGCATCGCTTTTAACAGTGAAACGATTGACTGTGGGACTTAATTGAACTGATTTTGGACTTTGACCTTATAAATGTGATAAATGAGACAATTGGACTCCAAGAAATAACATTCTTCTTAATTTGACATGATTGCTGGAACTCAGCAATTACACTGGGCGCTGTGGTAGCGCTTTATTTAAAAATTTAGATAAATAAGTCATTTTTCACTGTGGGACCAATCCTAGCCGTTAGCGCGCGCTGAAGAAATAGAGACAGTTTCAAAAACTACATTTCATTGACTTTCTAACGGTATCAGTCCGTTTGAGTTACAACGGTTGCGTCACATATTCGTACCAACATGTATTTAGCGATATTTTTCTGATATTACTAGGTTGCATCGCTTTTAACAGTGAAACGATTGACTGTGGGACTTAATTGAACTGATTTTGGACTTTGACCTTATAATTGTGATAAATGAGACAATTGGACTCCAAGAAATAACATTCTTCTTAATTTGACATGATTGCTGGAACTCAGCAATTACACTGGGCGCTGAGGTAGCGCTTTATTTAAAAATTTAGATAAATAAGTCATTTTTCACTGTGGGACCAATCCTAGCCGTTAGCGCGCGCTGAAGAAATAGAGACAGTTTCAAAAACTACATTTCATTGACTTTCTAACGGTATCAGTCCGTTTGAGTTACAACGGTTGCGTCACATATTCGTACCAACATGTATTTAGCGATATTTTTCTGATATTACTAGGTTGCATCGCTTTTAACAGTGAAACGATTGACTGTGGGACTTAATTGAACTGATTTTGGACTTTGACCTTATAAATGTGATAAATGAGACAATTGGACTCCAAGAAATAACATTCTTCTTAATTTGACATGATTGCTGGAACTCAGCAATTACACTGGGCGCTGTGGTAGCGCTTTATTTAAAAATTTAGATAAATAAGTCATTTTTCACTGTGGGACCAATCCTAGCCGTTAGCGCGCGCTGAAGAAATAGAGACAGTTTCAAAAACTACATTTCATTGACTTTCTAACGGTATCAGTCCGTTTGAGTTACAACGGTTGCGTCACATATTCGTACCAACATGTATTTAGCGATATTTTTCTGATATTACTAGGTTGCATCGCTTTTAACAGTGAAACGATTGACTGTGGGACTTAATTGAACTGATTTTGGACTTTGACCTTATAAATGTGATAAATGAGACAATTGGACTCCAAGAAATAACATTCTTCTTAATTTGACATGATTGCTGGAACTCAGCAATTACACTGGGCGCTGTGGTAGCGCTTTATTTAAAAATTTAGATAAATAAGTCATTTTTTTACTGTGGGACCAATCCTAGCCGTTAGCGCGCGCTGAAGAAATAGAGACAGTTTCAAAAACTACATTTCATTGACTTTCTAACGGTATCAGTCCGTTTGAGTTACAACGGTTGCGTCACATATTCGTACCAACATGTATTTAGCGATATTTTTCTGATATTACTAGGTTGCATCGCTTTTAACAGTGAAACGATTGACTGTGGGACTTAATTGAACTGATTTTGGACTTTGACCTTATAATTGTGATAAATGAGACAATTGGACTCCAAGAAATAACATTCTTCTTAATTTGACATGATTGCTGGAACTCAGCAATTACACTGGGCGCTGAGGTAGCGCTTTATTTAAAAATTTAGATAAATAAGTCATTTTTCACTGTGGGACCAATCCTAGCCGTTAGCGCGCGCTGAAGAAATAGAGACAGTTTCAAAAACTACATTTCATTGACTTTCTAACGGTATCAGTCCGTTTGAGTTACAACGGTTGCGTCACATATTCGTACCAACATGTATTTAGCGATATTTTTCTGATATTACTAGGTTGCATCGCTTTTAACAGTGAAACGATTGACTGTGGGACTTAATTGAACTGATTTTGGACTTTGACCTTATAAATGTGATAAATGAGACAATTGGACTCCAAGAAATAACATTCTTCTTAATTTGACATGATTGCTGGAACTCAGCAATTACACTGGGCGCTGTGGTAGCGCTTTATTTAAAAATTTAGATAAATAAGTCATTTTTCACTGTGGGACCAATCCTAGCCGTTAGCGCGCGCTGAAGAAATAGAGACAGTTTCAAAAACTACATTTCATTGACTTTCTAACGGTATCAGTCCGTTTGAGTTACAACGGTTGCGTCACATATTCGTACCAACATGTATTTAGCGATATTTTTCTGATATTACTAGGTTGCATCGCTTTTAACAGTGAAACGATTGACTGTGGGACTTAATTGAACTGATTTTGGACTTTGACCTTATAAATTGTGATAAATGAGACAATTGGACTCCAAGAAATAACATTCTTCTTAATTTGGCATGATTGCTGGAACTCAGCAATTACACTGGGCGCTGTGGTAGCGCTTTATTTAAAAATTTAGATAAATAAGTCATTTTTTCACTGTGGGACCAATCCTAGCCGTTAGCGCGCGCTGAAGAAATAGAGACAGTTTCAAAAACTACATTTCATTGACTTTCTAACGGTATCAGTCCGTTTGAGTTACAACGGTTGCGTCACATATTCGTACCAACATGTATTTAGCGATATTTTTCTGATATTACTAGGTTGCATCGCTTTTAACAGTGAAACGATTGACTGTGGGACTTAATTGAACTGATTTTGGACTTTGACCTTATAAATGTGATAAATGAGACAATTGGACTCCAAGAAATAACATTCTTCTTAATTTGACATGATTGCTGGAACTCAGCAATTACACTGGGCGCTGTGGTAGCGCTTTATTTAAAAATTTAGATAAATAAGTCATTTTTCACTGTGGGACCAATCCTAGCCGTTAGCGCGCGCTGAAGAAATAGAGACAGTTTCAAAAACTACATTTCATTGACTTTCTAACGGTATCAGTCCGTTTGAGTTACAACGGTTGCGTCACATATTCGTACCAACATGTATTTAGCGATATTTTTCTGATATTACTAGGTTGCATCGCTTTTAACAGTGAAACGATTGACTGTGGGACTTAATTGAACTGATTTTGGACTTTGACCTTATAATTGTGATAAATGAGACAATTGGACTCCAAGAAATAACATTCTTCTTAATTTGACATGATTGCTGGAACTCAGCAATTACACTGGGCGCTGTGGTAGCGCTTTATTTAAAAATTTAGATAAATAAGTCATTTTTCACTGTGGGACCAATCCTAGCCGTTAGCGCGCGCTGAAGAAATAGAGACAGTTTCAAAAACTACATTTCATTGACTTTCTAACGGTATCAGTCCGTTTGAGTTACAACGGTTGCGTCACATATTCGTACCAACATGTATTTAGCGATATTTTTCTGATATTACTAGGTTGCATCGCTTTTAACAGTGAAACGATTGACTGTGGGACTTAATTGAACTGATTTTGGACTTTGACCTTATAAATGTGATAAATGAGACAATTGGACTCCAAGAAATAACATTCTTCTTAATTTGACATGATTGCTGGAACTCAACTCAGCAATTACACTGGGCGCTGTGGTAGCGCTTTATTTAAAAATTTAGATAAATAAGTCATTTTTTCACTGTGGGACCAATCCTAGCCGTTAGCGCGCGCTGAAGAAATAGAGACAGTTTCAAAAACTACATTTCATTGACTTTCTAACGGTATCAGTCCGTTTGAGTTACAACGGTTGCGTCACATATTCGTACCAACATGTATTTAGCGATATTTTTCTGATATTACTAGGTTGCATCGCTTTTAACAGTGAAACGATTGACTGTGGGACTTAATTGAACTGATTTTGGACTTTGACCTTATAAATGTGATAAATGAGACAATTGGACTCCAAGAAATAACATTCTTCTTAATTTGACATGATTGCTGGAACTCAGCAATTACACTGGGCGCTGTGGTAGCGCTTTATTTAAAAATTTAGATAAATAAGTCATTTTTCACTGTGGGCCCAATCCTAGCCGTTAGCGCGCGCTGAAGAAATAGAGACAGTTTCAAAAACTACATTTCATTGACTTTCTAACGGTATCAGTCCGTTTGAGTTACAACGGTTGCGTCACATATTCGTACCAACATGTATTTAGCGATATTTTTCTGATATTACTAGGTTGCATCGCTTTTAACAGTGAAACGATTGACTGTGGGACTTAATTGAACTGATTTTGGACTTTGACCTTATAAATGTGATAAATGAGACAATTGGACTCCAAGAAATAACATTCTTCTTAATTTGACATGATTGCTGGAACTCAGCAATTACACTGGGCGCTGTGGTAGCGCTTTATTTAAAAATTAGATAAATTAGTCATTTTTTTACTGTGGGACCAATCCTAGCCGTTAGCGCGCGCTGAAGAAATAGAGACAGTTTCAAAAACTACATTTCATTGACTTTCTAACGGTATCAGTCCGTTTGAGTTACAACGGTTGCGTCACATATTCGTACCAACATGTATTTAGCGATATTTTTCTGATATTACTAGGTTGCATCGCTTTTAACAGTGAAACGATTGACTGTGGGACTTAATTGAACTGATTTTGGACTTTGACCTTATAATTGTGATAAATGAGACAATTGGACTCCAAGAAATAACATTCTTCTTAATTTGACATGATTGCTGGAACTCAGCAATTACACTGGGCGCTGTGGTAGCGCTTTATTTAAAAATTTAGATAAATAAGTCATTTTTCACTGTGGGACCAATCCTAGCCGTTAGCGCGCGCTGAAGAAATAGAGACAGTTTCAAAAACTACATTTCATTGACTTTCTAACGGTATCAGTCCGTTTGAGTTACAACGGTTGCGTCACATATTCGTACCAACATGTATTTAGCGATATTTTTCTGATATTACTAGGTTGCATCGCTTTTAACAGTGAAACGATTGACTGTGGGACTTAATTGAACTGATTTTGGACTTTGACCTTATAAATGTGATAAATGAGACAATTGGACTCCAAGAAATAACATTCTTCTTAATTTGACATGATTGCTGGAACTCAGCAATTACACTGGGCGCTGAGGTAGCGCTTTATTTAAAAATTTAGATAAATAAGTCATTTTTCACTGTGGGACCAATCCTAGCCGTTAGCGCGCGCTGAAGAAATAGAGACAGTTTCAAAAACTACATTTCATTGACTTTCTAACGGTATCAGTCCGTTTGAGTTACAACGGTTGCGTCACATATTCGTACCAACATGTATTTAGCGATATTTTTCTGATATTACTAGGTTGCATCGCTTTTAACAGTGAAACGATTGACTGTGGGACTTAATTGAACTGATTTTGGACTTTGACCTTATAAATGTGATAAATGAGACAATTGGACTCCAAGAAATAACATTCTTCTTAATTTGACATGATTGCTGGAACTCAGCAATTACACTGGGCGCTGTGGTAGCGCTTTATTTAAAAATTTAGATAAATAAGTCATTTTTCACTGTGGGACCAATCCTAGCCGTTAGCGCGCGCTGAAGAAATAGAGACAGTTTCAAAAACTACATTTCATTGACTTTCTAACGGTATCAGTCCGTTTGAGTTACAACGGTTGCGTCACATATTCGTACCAACATGTATTTAGCGATATTTTTCTGATATTACTAGGTTGCATCGCTTTTAACAGTGAAACGATTGACTGTGGGACTTAATTGAACTGATTTTGGACTTTGACCTTATAATTGTGATAAATGAGACAATTGGACTCCAAGAAATAACATTCTTCTTAATTTGACATGATTGCTGGAACTCAGCAATTACACTGGGCGCTGTGGTAGCGCTTTATTTAAAAATTTAGATAAATAAGTCATTTTTCACTGTGGGCCCAATCCTAGCCGTTAGCGCGCGCTGAAGAAATAGAGACAGTTTCAAAAACTACATTTCATTGACTTTCTAACGGTATCAGTCCGTTTGAGTTACAACGGTTGCGTCACATATTCGTACCAACATGTATTTAGCGATATTTTTCTGATATTACTAGGTTGCATCGCTTTTAACAGTGAAACGATTGACTGTGGGACTTAATTGAACTGATTTTGGACTTTGACCTTATAAATGTGATAAATGAGACAATTGGACTCCAAGAAATAACATTCTTCTTAATTTGACATGATTGCTGGAACTCAGCAATTACACTGGGCGCTGTGGTAGCGCTTTATTTAAAAATTTAGATAAATAAGTCATTTTTTTACTGTGGGACCAATCCTAGCCGTTAGCGCGCGCTGAAGAAATAGAGACAGTTTCAAAAACTACATTTCATTGACTTTCTAACGGTATCAGTCCGTTTGAGTTACAACGGTTGCGTCACATATTCGTACCAACATGTATTTAGCGATATTTTTCTGATATTACTAGGTTGCATCGCTTTTAACAGTGAAACGATTGACTGTGGGACTTAATTGAACTGATTTTGGACTTTGACCTTATAAATGTGATAAATGAGACAATTGGACTCCAAGAAATAACATTCTTCTTAATTTGACATGATTGCTGGAACTCAGCAATTACACTGGGCGCTGTGGTAGCGCTTTATTTAAAAATTTAGATAAATAAGTCATTTTTCACTGTGGGACCAATCCTAGCCGTTAGCGCGCGCTGAAGAAATAGAGACAGTTTCAAAAACTACATTTCATTGACTTTCTAACGGTATCAGTCCGTTTGAGTTACAACGGTTGCGTCACATATTCGTACCAACATGTATTTAGCGATATTTTTCTGATATTACTAGGTTGCATCGCTTTTAACAGTGAAACGATTGACTGTGGGACTTAATTGAACTGATTTTGGACTTTGACCTTATAAATGTGATAAATGAGACAATTGGACTCCAAGAAATAACATTCTTCTTAATTTGACATGATTGCTGGAACTCAGCAATTACACTGGCGCTGTGGTAGCGCTTTATTTAAAAATTTAGATAAATAAGTCATTTTTCACTGTGGGACCAATCCTAGCCGTTAGCGCGCGCTGAAGAAATAGAGACAGTTTCAAAAACTACATTTCATTGACCTTCTAACGGTATCAGTCCGTTTGAGTTACAACGGTTGCGTCACATATTCGTACCAACATGTATTTAGCGATATTTTTCTGATATTACTAGGTTGCATCGCTTTTAACAGTGAAACGATTGACTGTGGGACTTAATTGAACTGATTTTGGACTTTGACCTTATAATTGTGATAAATGAGACAATTGGACTCCAAGAAATAACATTCTTCTTAATTTGACATGATTGCTGGAACTCAGCAATTACACTGGGCGCTGTGGTAGCGCTTTATTTAAAAATTTAGATAAATAAGTCATTTTTCACTGTGGGACCAATCCTAGCCGTTAGCGCGCGCTGAAGAAATAGAGACAGTTTCAAAAACTACATTTCATTGACTTTCTAACGGTATCAGTCCGTTTGAGTTACAACGGTTGCGTCACATATTCGTACCAACATGTATTTAGCGATATTTTTCTGATATTACTAGGTTGCATCGCTTTTAACAGTGAAACGATTGACTGTGGGACTTAATTGAACTGATTTTGGACTTTGACCTTATAAATGTGATAAATGAGACAATTGGACTCCAAGAAATAACATTCTTCTTAATTTGACATGATTGCTGGAACTCAGCAATTACACTGGGCGCTGAGGTAGCGCTTTATTTAAAATTTAAATAAAGTCATTTTTTACTGTGGACCAATCCTAGCCGTTAGCGCGCGCTGAAGAAATAGAGACAGTTTCAAAAACTACATTTCATTGACTTTCTAACGGTATCAGTCCGTTTGAGTTACAACGGTTGCGTCACATATTCGTACCAACATGTATTTAGCGATATTTTTCTGATATTACTAGGTTGCATCGCTTTTAACAGTGAAACGATTGACTGTGGGACTTAATTGAACTGATTTTGGACTTTGACCTTATAAATGTGATAAATGAGACAATTGGACTCCAAGAAATAACATTCTTCTTAATTTGACATGATTGCTGGAACTCAGCAATTACACTGGGCGCTGAGGTAGCGCTTTATTTAAAAATTTAGATAAATAAGTCATTTTTTTACTGTGGGACCAATCCTAGCCGTTAGCGCGCGCTGAAGAAATAGAGACAGTTTCAAAAACTACATTTCATTGACTTTCTAACGGTATCAGTCCGTTTGAGTTACAACGGTTGCGTCACATATTCGTACCAACATGTATTTAGCGATATTTTTCTGATATTACTAGGTTGCATCGCTTTTAACAGTGAAACGATTGACTGTGGGACTTAATTGAACTGATTTTGGACTTTGACCTTATAAATGTGATAAATGAGACAATTGGACTCCAAGAAATAACATTCTTCTTAATTTGACATGATTGCTGGAACTCAGCAATTACACTGGGCGCTGTGGTAGCGCTTTATTTAAAAATTTAGATAAATAAGTCATTTTTTACTGTGGGACCAATCCTAGCCGTTAGCGCGCGCTGAAGAAATAGAGACAGTTTCAAAAACTACATTTCATTGACCTTTCTAACGGTATCAGTCCGTTTGAGTTACAACGGTTGCGTCACATATTCGTACCAACATGTATTTAGCGATATTTTCTGATATTACTAGGTTGCATCGCTTTTAACAGTGAAACGATTGACTGTGGGACTTAATTGAACTGATTTTGGACTTTGACCTTATAAATGTGATAAATGAGACAATTGGACTCCAAGAAATAACATTCTTCTTAATTTGACATGATTGCTGGAACTCAGCAATTACACTGGGCGCTGTGGTAGCGCTTTATTTAAAAATTTAGATAAATAAGTCATTTTTCACTGTGGGACCAATCCTAGCCGTTAGCGTGCGCTGAAGAAATAGAGACAGTTTCAAAAACTACATTTCATTGACTTTCTAACGGTATCAGTCCGTTTGAGTTACAACGGTTGCGTCACATATTCGTACCAACATGTATTTAGCGATATTTTTCTGATATTACTAGGTTGCATCGCTTTTAACAGTGAAACGATTGACTGTGGGACTTAATTGAACTGATTTTGGACTTTGACCTTATAATTGTGATAAATGAGACAATTGGACTCCAAGAAATAACATTCTTCTTAATTTGACATGATTGCTGGAACTCAGCAATTACACTGGGCGCTGTGGTAGCGCTTTATTTAAAAATTTAGATAAATAAGTCATTTTTCACTGTGGGACCAATCCTAGCCGTTAGCGCGCGCTGAAGAAATAGAGACAGTTTCAAAAACTACATTTCATTGACTTTCTAACGGTATCAGTCCGTTTGAGTTACAACGGTTGCGTCACATATTCGTACCAACATGTATTTAGCGATATTTTTCTGATATTACTAGGTTGCATCGCTTTTAACAGTGAAACGATTGACTGTGGGACTTAATTGAACTGATTTTGGACTTTGACCTTATAAATTGTGATAAATGAGACAATTGGACTCCAAGAAATAACATTCTTCTTAATTTGACATGATTGCTGGAACTCAGCGATTACACTGGGCGCTGTGGTAGCGCTTTATTTAAAATTTAGATAAATAAGTCATTTTTACTGTGGGACCAATCCTAGCCGTTAGCGCGCGCTGAAGAAATAGAGACAGTTTCAAAAACTACATTTCATTGACTTTCTAACGGTATCAGTCCGTTTGAGTTACAACGGTTGCGTCACATATTCGTACCAACATGTATTTAGCGATATTTTTCTGATATTACTAGGTTGCATCGCTTTTAACAGTGAAACGATTGACTGTGGGACTTAATTGAACTGATTTTGGACTTTGACCTTATAAATTGTGATAAATGAGACAATTGGACTCCAAGAAATAACATTCTTCTTAATTTGACATGATTGCTGGAACTCAGCAATTACACTGGGCGCTGTGGTAGCGCTTTATTTAAAAATTTAGATAAATAAGTCATTTTTCACTGTGGACCAATCCTAGCCGTTAGCGCGCGCTGAAGAAATAGAGACAGTTTCAAAAACTACATTTCATTGACTTTCTAACGGTATCAGTCCGTTTGAGTTACAACGGTTGCGTCACATATTCGTACCAACATGTATTTAGCGATATTTTTCTGATATTACTAGGTTGCATCGCTTTTAACAGTGAAACGATTGACTGTGGGACTTAATTGAACTGATTTTGGACTTTGACCTTATAATTGTGATAAATGAGACAATTGGACTCCAAGAAATAACATTCTTCTTAATTTGACATGATTGCTGGAACTCAGCAATTACACTGGGCGCTGTGGTAGCGCTTTATTTAAAAATTTAGATAAATAAGTCATTTTTCACTGTGGGACCAATCCTAGCCGTTAGCGCGCGCTGAAGAAATAGAGACAGTTTCAAAAACTACATTTCATTGACTTTCTAACGGTATCAGTCCGTTTGAGTTACAACGGTTGCGTCACATATTCGTACCAACATGTATTTAGCGATATTTTTCTGATATTACTAGGTTGCATCGCTTTTAACAGTGAAACGATTGACTGTGGGACTTAATTGAACTGATTTTGGACTTTGACCTTATAATTGTGATAAATGAGACAATTGGACTCCAAGAAATAACATTCTTCTTAATTTCACATGATTGCTGGAACTCAGCAATTACACTGGCGCTGTGGTAGCGCTTTATTTAAAAATTTAGATAAATAAGTCATTTTTCACTGTGGGACCATCCTAGCCGTTAGCTGAAGAAATAGAGACAGTTTCAAAAACTACATTGCATTGACTTTCTAACGGTATCAGTCCGTTTGAGTTACAACGGTTGCGTCACATATTCGTACCAACATGTATTTAGCGATATTTTTCTGATATTACTAGGTTGCATCGCTTTTAACAGTGAAACGATTGACTGTGGGACTTAATTGAACTGATTTTGGACTTTGACCTTATAATGTGATAAATGAGACAATTGGACTCCAAGAAATAACATCTCGGACAACTTACGGACAGTCTCCAATTATTTCGGGTAAAACACCGGTATACCGCGTTTTATCATAATCTTCTACCGCGTTTCTCTATCTGACGTGTTTTTTGCAGTTTCAAGTTGTGAAGAAGACAGGAAGGTGCCGCCATTTTTACAAATGTCTTTTTGTGTTGACAGAAATGGTGTGATTACACAGAAAAAACAAGGTTTGTCATATTATTTATTTATTCTGTATCTTTGAACTTTCCTAACTTGACTATAGCTAGCCAGCTAGCTTAGTCAGAATTATATATAGCTAGCTAGCTAGCTATAAACTCTTCATGTATGTAGTTTCTTAGCTCACTGCAAATTACTTAGCTAAATAGTTGTGGTGCTAATCCTGCCTCTGTACAAAAGAGTAGCTTAATTAGAAAAGCAGTTTAGCTAGTATTCTCTTGTGTTAGGATGCAGATATATAAGCCACAAAACTGATTGTAAAAGATGACCGTTTTTTAGACTGTTTTGACATACAAAAGGAGCTGTTAATTCTAGACTTTTGTAACTCAGAAAGTCAAGCTAATGGTGTAGAAAAAGTTTAATGAGCACTTGAGACAAAACAACATCTCAAAATAATTTGAACTAATCGAATTTATATATTCCATATATATAAAGCTTTCAGATAAAAGAAACTTTGAACGTTTTTAACTATGGCTAGCTAGCTATATTCTTCTCAGTTTTGCATATTCAAGATTGTTGCGTATAAAGCCAGTCAAGGAAGAGTATTAATTTCCTTCTTACAGCTAGTATATAATATATATAGTATATTTTTTTTACCAAGTATAGCTATACACCTTCTCGTGTTGTTCTTGTTTTTTGATGTGTAAGATATTTTGGCACAGCTATGATCCACTTTCATCTGTAAAAGATAAAAAGTTCTCAATATCTCTCTTTCTGAACAAGGAACGTTAAGTTGATTAAGTACAAATGGTACAGTATATACATCCTCCTACTGTAAAATACATTTTTCTGAAAGTGTTCTGAAGAGCCAAATGTGTTTTAGGTAAACATCGTCCTACTCACAGAAATCGACCGTCGAAAAAAATAGGAATAATTTGCTCTAAATTATTTAGATTTGTGGACAAGAGACAATGTTGGCACTATACATTATCAATTATTTTTTATATTTAGGTATTCACCTGCAAACTTTTCATGTTTTCGAGGATATTTGCATCAATTAACAGCAAATTTTGATAAATCAACACTATTATCTTCAAGAAAGTCTTTAACAACTATTTCCAGTATATATATATTTCCACGTATATGATTTTTTAAGCCAAATGGGAGTAATTTATCTGCAAGAAGAAATAAATCAATGTGTTACACAAGTTATTTTCCTGTTCAAAATTGGACAATAAAATATATAAATTGGCAATGCGTTCAGCCCAAATTTTAACAGATATATACATGAAGATATAACCTTCTACCAATATCCATTCCTAACACTTCTTCAGTAGACCATGATGATCGAAATTTCATTTGTTTGGATCTGGACTATGTCGTTTTTTCTTGATTGGTTTGTCATCTATGTCTTGATTTGGTTAAAACAACTCCTTGATATATTTTGTGTAAAATAATCTTTACAATTTTTAGTTTAGACAATAATGATTTTTCGAGACTTAATTCTATGAACCTAAGGTTTTTTTTTTTTGCTATTTTTTGTAATAATTTACACAGCAACTTAATTTCATGACATAGTTTTTAATTATTTTTGCAGGTTTATTTTGTGTTGTTACTTCATCATGATACTTGATTGCTTAACTCTTGTGATAATGCATAATTTCATTTTTGCGGATTTTTTAAATTAAATTAACATTAAATAATACCAATCAAGAAAAACCATTGCCTGAATGGACATATGTTACAGGTGAATGATTAAAATTAAAAAATATATACCTATCATTCTTTTATTTGAATTTTTTCATGTAGGTATTTTTCCCTTCTTTTACTATTTCACTTTTTCTTTTTAACAAAAATGCATTTAAGTTCCTTGGAATTTCTCTCAAAATGCCACGCCACTAACGCCACTAACGAAAGTCACAGTGATAATAACTTATATTCTTCATTCCATTTAATGCTTCAGCTCGCATCATAAAAGCGCATTCAAAAAAAAAACGTTTGCCATGATATTATTTTTCGTTTTTACATAATGGTTTTTACTTTATTCTACAAAACATTTCCCGCTGAAGCTACCATTTTTACGTTGTTTTTTCCCGCAGTTTTTGCGCGTCTTTTATTTATATGACGGGGAAAAAATCCGACACCATAATGAAATAGACGTCAAAGTACCGAAAATGACGAAAAATCAATAAAAACGCCCGTATTTTACAGTTCGCCACCACTTAGGGGTATGTGGCGTCATCGGAAATTTCTTTAATTCACAGATAATATGGCGACGACCTAAAAAAAAGCCGTTTATAGTTAATCGCGTAGTTATTCATAGGGACTTTTCTAAATTAATTAATTAATTAAACAGCTTTTTTCAAAATCGATCCTTTCCCTGAACGAATGAAATAAACCAGGAGGTTTTATTAATAAGCCAGGTTGGTGCGCTTTGTAAATCACTTTTTGGAGACTGTCCGTAAGTTGCCCGAGATTCTTCTTAAGTTGACATGATTGCTGGAACTCAGCAATTACACTGGCGCTGTGGTAGCGCTTATTTAAAAATTTAGATAAATAAGTCTATTTTTTCACTGTGGGACCAATCCTGCCGTTATGCGTGCGCTGAAGAAATAGAGACAGTTTCAAAACTACATTTCATTGACTTTCTAACGGTATCAGTCCGTTGAGTTACAACGGTTGCGTCACATATTCGTACCAACATGTATTTAGCGATATTTTTCTGATATTAACTAGGTTGACATCGCTTTTAACAGTGAAACGATTGACTGTGGACTTAATTGAACTGATTTTGGACTTTGACCTTATAAATGTGATAATGAGACAATTGGACTCCAGAAATAACATTCTTCTTAATTTGACATGATTGCTGGAACGTCAGCATTACACTGGGCGCTGTGTAGCGCTTTATTTTAAAAATTAGATAAATAAGTCATTTTTTACTGTGGGGACCAATCCTAGCCGTTAGCCGCGCGGCTGAAGAAATAGAGACAGTTTCAAAACTACATTTCATTGACTTTCTAACGGTATCAGTCCGTTTGAGTTACAACGGTTGCGTCACATATTCGTACCAACATGTATTTAGCGATATTTTTCTGATATTACTAGGTTGCATCGCTTTTAACAGTGAAACGATTGACTGTGGGACTTAATTGAACTGATTTTGGACTTTGACCTTATAAATGTGATAAATGAGACAATTGGACTCCAAGAAATAACATTCTTCTTAATTTGACATGATTGCTGGAACTCAGCAATTACACTGGGCGCTGTGGTAGCGCTTTATTTAAAAATTTAGATAAATAAGTCATTTTTTACTGTGGGACCAATCCTAGCCGTTAGCGCGCGCTGAAGAAATAGAGACAGTTTCAAAAACTACATTTCATTGACTTTCTAACGGTATCAGTCCGTTTGAGTTACAACGGTTGCGTCACATATTCGTACCAACATGTATTTAGCGATATTTTTCTGATATTACTAGGTTGCATCGCTTTTAACAGTGAAACGATTGACTGTGGGACTTAATTGAACTGATTTTGGACTTTGACCTTATAAATGTGATAAATGAGACAATTGGACTCCAAGAAATAACATTCTTCTTAATTTGACATGATTGCTGGAACTCAGCAATTACACTGGCGCTGTGGTAGCGCTTTATTTAAAAATTTAGATAAATAAGTCATTTTTTACTGTGGGACCAATCCTAGCCGTTAGCGCGCGCTGAAGAAATAGAGACAGTTTCAAAAACTACATTTCATTGACTTTCTAACGGTATCAGTCCGTTTGAGTTACAACGGTTGCGTCACATATTCGTACCAACATGTATTTAGCGATATTTTTCTGATATTACTAGGTTGCATCGCTTTTAACAGTGAAACGATTGACTGTGGGACTTAATTGAACTGATTTTGGACTTTGACCTTATAAATGTGATAAATGAGACAATTGGACTCCAAGAAATAACATTCTTCTTAATTTGACATGATTGCTGGAACTCAGCAATTACACTGGGCGCTGGGTAGCGCTTTATTTAAAAATTTAGATAAATAAGTCATTTTTTACTGTGGGACCAATCCTAGCCGTTAGCGCGCGCTGAAGAAATAGAGACAGTTTCAAAAACTACATTTCATTGACTTTCTAACGGTATCAGTCCGTTTGAGTTACAACGGTTGCGTCACATATTCGTACCAACATGTATTTAGCGATATTTTTCTGATATTACTAGGTTGCATCGCTTTTAACAGTGAAACGATTGACTGTGGGACTTAATTGAACTGATTTTGGACTTTGACCTTATAAATGTGATAAATGAGACAATTGGACTCCAAGAAATAACATTCTTCTTAATTTGACATGATTGCTGGAACTCAGCAATTACACTGGGCGCTGTGGTAGCGCTTTATTTAAAAATTTAGATAAATAAGTCATTTTTTACTGTGGGACCAATCCTAGCCGTTAGCGCGCGCTGAAGAAATAGAGACAGTTTCAAAAACTACATTTCATTGACTTTCTAACGGTATCAGTCCGTTTGAGTTACAACGGTTGCGTCACATATTCGTACCAACATGTATTTAGCGATATTTTTCTGATATTACTAGGTTGCATCGCTTTTAACAGTGAAACGATTGACTGTGGGACTTAATTGAACTGATTTTGGACTTTGACCTTATAAATGTGATAAATGAGACAATTGGACTCCAAGAAATAACATTCTTCTTAATTTGACATGATTGCTGGAACTCAGCATTACACTGGGCGCTGTGGTAGCGCTTTATTTAAAAATTTAGATAAATAAGTCATTTTTTACTGTGGGACCAATCCTAGCCGTTAGCGCGCGCTGAAGAAATAGAGACAGTTTCAAAAACTACATTTCATTGACTTTCTAACGGTATCAGTCCGTTTGAGTTACAACGGTTGCGTCACATATTCGTACCAACATGTATTTAGCGATATTTTTCTGATATTACTAGGTTGCATCGCTTTTAACAGTGAAACGATTGACTGTGGGACTTAATTGAACTGATTTTGGACTTTGACCTTATAAATGTGATAAATGAGACAATTGGACTCCAAGAAATAACATTCTTCTTAATTTGACATGATTGCTGGAACTCAGCATTACACTGGGCGCTGTGGTAGCGCTTTATTTAAAAATTTAGATAAATAAGTCATTTTTTACTGTGGGACCAATCCTAGCCGTTAGCGCGCGCTGAAGAAATAGAGACAGTTTCAAAAACTACATTTCATTGACTTTCTAACGGTATCAGTCCGTTTGAGTTACAACGGTTGCGTCACATATTCGTACCAACATGTATTTAGCGATATTTTTCTGATATTACTAGGTTGCATCGCTTTTAACAGTGAAACGATTGACTGTGGGACTTAATTGAACTGATTTTGGACTTTGACCTTATAAATGTGATAAATGAGACAATTGGACTCCAAGAAATAACATTCTTCTTAATTTGACATGATTGCTGGAACTCAGCAATTACACTGGGCGCTGTGGTAGCGCTTTATTTAAAAATTTAGATAAATAAGTCATTTTTTACTGTGGGACCAATCCTAGCCGTTAGCGCGCGCTGAAGAAATAGAGACAGTTTCAAAAACTACATTTCATTGACTTTCTAACGGTATCAGTCCGTTTGAGTTACAACGGTTGCGTCACATATTCGTACCAACATGTATTTAGCGATATTTTTCTGATATTACTAGGTTGCATCGCTTTTAACAGTGAAACGATTGACTGTGGGACTTAATTGAACTGATTTTGGACTTTGACCTTATAAATGTGATAAATGAGACAATTGGACTCCAAGAAATAACATTCTTCTTAATTTGACATGATTGCTGGAACTCAGCAATTACACTGGGCGCTGTGGTAGCGCTTTATTTAAAAATTTAGATAAATAAGTCATTTTTTACTGTGGGACCAATCCTAGCCGTTAGCGCGCGCTGAAGAAATAGAGACAGTTTCAAAAACTACATTTCATTGACTTTCTAACGGTATCAGTCCGTTTGAGTTACAACGGTTGCGTCACATATTCGTACCAACATGTATTTAGCGATATTTTTCTGATATTACTAGGTTGCATCGCTTTTAACAGTGAAACGATTGACTGTGGGACTTAATTGAACTGATTTTGGACTTTGACCTTATAAATGTGATAAATGAGACAATTGGACTCCAAGAAATAACATTCTTCTTAATTTGACATGATTGCTGGAACTCAGCAATTACACTGGGCGCTGTGGTAGCGCTTTATTTAAAAATTTAGATAAATAAGTCATTTTTTACTGTGGGACCAATCCTAGCCGTTAGCGCGCGCTGAAGAAATAGAGACAGTTTCAAAAACTACATTTCATTGACTTTCTAACGGTATCAGTCCGTTTGAGTTACAACGGTTGCGTCACATATTCGTACCAACATGTATTTAGCGATATTTTTCTGATATTACTAGGTTGCATCGCTTTTAACAGTGAAACGATTGACTGTGGGACTTAATTGAACTGATTTTGGACTTTGACCTTATAAATGTGATAAATGAGACAATTGGACTCCAAGAAATAACATTCTTCTTAATTTGACATGATTGCTGGAACTCAGCAATTACACTGGGCGCTGTGGTAGCGCTTTATTTAAAAATTTAGATAAATAAGTCATTTTTTACTGTGGGACCAATCCTAGCCGTTAGCGCGCGCTGAAGAAATAGAGACAGTTTCAAAAACTACATTTCATTGACTTTCTAACGGTATCAGTCCGTTTGAGTTACAACGGTTGCGTCACATATTCGTACCAACATGTATTTAGCGATATTTTTCTGATATTACTAGGTTGCATCGCTTTTAACAGTGAAACGATTGACTGTGGGACTTAATTGAACTGATTTTGGACTTTGACCTTATAAATGTGATAAATGAGACAATTGGACTCCAAGAAATAACATTCTTCTTAATTTGACATGATTGCTGGAACTCAGCATTACACTGGGCGCTGTGGTAGCGCTTTATTTAAAAATTTAGATAAATAAGTCATTTTTTACTGTGGGACCAATCCTAGCCGTTAGCGCGCGCTGAAGAAATAGAGACAGTTTCAAAAACTACATTTCATTGACTTTCTAACGGTATCAGTCCGTTTGAGTTACAACGGTTGCGTCACATATTCGTACCAACATGTATTTAGCGATATTTTTCTGATATTACTAGGTTGCATCGCTTTTAACAGTGAAACGATTGACTGTGGGACTTAATTGAACTGATTTTGGACTTTGACCTTATAAATGTGATAAATGAGACAATTGGACTCCAAGAAATAACATTCTTCTTAATTTGACATGATTGCTGGAACTCAGCAATTACACTGGGCGCTGTGGTAGCGCTTTATTTAAAAATTTAGATAAATAAGTCATTTTTACTGTGGGACCAATCCTAGCCGTTAGCGCGCTGAAGAAATAGAGACAGTTTCAAAAACTACATTTCATTGACTTTCTAACGGTATCAGTCCGTTTGAGTTACAACGGTTGCGTCACATATTCGTACCAACATGTATTTAGCGATATTTTTCTGATATTACTAGGTTGCATCGCTTTTAACAGTGAAACGATTGACTGTGGGACTTAATTGAACTGATTTTGGACTTTGACCTTATAAATGTGATAAATGAGACAATTGGACTCCAAGAAATAACATTCTTCTTAATTTGACATGATTGCTGGAACTCAGCAATTACACTGGGCGCTGTGGTAGCGCTTTATTTAAAAATTTAGATAAATAAGTCATTTTTTACTGTGGGACCAATCCTAGCCGTTAGCGCGCGCTGAAGAAATAGAGACAGTTTCAAAAACTACATTTCATTGACTTTCTAACGGTATCAGTCCGTTTGAGTTACAACGGTTGCGTCACATATTCGTACCAACATGTATTTAGCGATATTTTTCTGATATTACTAGGTTGCATCGCTTTTAACAGTGAAACGATTGACTGTGGGACTTAATTGAACTGATTTTGGACTTTGACCTTATAAATGTGATAAATGAGACAATTGGACTCCAAGAAATAACATTCTTCTTAATTTGACATGATTGCTGGAACTCAGCAATTACACTGGGCGCTGTGGTAGCGCTTTATTTAAAAATTTAGATAAATAAGTCATTTTTTCTTGTGGGACCAATCCTAGCCGTTAGCGCGCGCTGAAGAAATAGAGACAGTTTCAAAAACTACATTTCATTGACTTTCTAACGGTATCAGTCCGTTTGAGTTACAACGGTTGCGTCACATATTCGTACCAACATGTATTTAGCGATATTTTCTGATATTACTAGGTTGCATCGCTTTTAACAGTGAAACGATTGACTGTGGGACTTAATTGAACTGATTTTGGACTTTGACCTTATAAATGTGATAAATGAGACAATTGGACTCCAAGAAATAACATTCTTCTTAATTTGACATGATTGCTGGAACTCAGCAATTACACTGGGCGCTGTGGTAGCGCTTTATTTAAAAATTTAGATAAATAAGTCATTTTTTACTGTGGGACCAATCCTAGCCGTTAGCGCGCGCTGAAGAAATAGAGACAGTTTCAAAAACTACATTTCATTGACTTCTAACGGTATCAGTCCGTTTGAGTTACAACGGTTGCGTCACATATTCGTACCAACATGTATTTAGCGATATTTTTCTGATATTACTAGGTTGCATCGCTTTTAACAGTGAAACGATTGACTGTGGGACTTAATTGAACTGATTTTGGACTTTG
Organism: Hydractinia echinata; assembly: GCA_030067915.1. Lineage (NCBI taxonomy): Eukaryota > Metazoa > Cnidaria > Hydrozoa > Anthoathecata > Hydractiniidae > Hydractinia > Hydractinia echinata. The sequence continues at coordinate 26,209 of JASGCC010002730.1, forward strand.
ACCTTATAAATGTGATAAATGAGACAATTGGACTCCAAGAAATAACATTCTTCTTAATTTACATGATTGCTGGAACTCAGCAATTACACTGGGCGCTGTGGTAGCGCTTTATTTAAAAATTTAGATAAATAAGTCATTTTTATTGTGGGACCAATCCTAGCCGTTAGCGCGCGTGAAGAAATAGAGACAGTTTCAAAAACTACATTTCATTGACTTTCTAACGGTATCAGTCCGTTTGAGTTACAACGGTTGCGTCACATATTCGTACCAACATGTATTTAGCGATATTTTTCTGATATTACTAGGTTGCATCGCTTTTAACAGTGAAACGATTGACTGTGGGACTTAATTGAACTGATTTTGGACTTTGACCTTATAAATGTGATAAATGAGACAATTGGACTCCAAGAAATAACATTCTTCTTAATTTCACATGATTGCTGGAACTCAGCAATTACACTGGGCGCTGTGGTAGCGCTTTATTTAAAAATTTAGATAAATAAGTCATTTTTCTGTGGGACCAATCCTAGCCGTTAGCGCGCGCTGAAGAAATAGAGACAGTTTCAAAAACTACATTTCATTGACTTTCTAACGGTATCAGTCCGTTTGAGTTACAACGGTTGCGTCACATATTCGTACCAACATGTATTTAGCGATATTTTTCTGATATTACTAGGTTGCATCGCTTTTAACAGTGAAACGATTGACTGTGGGACTTAATTGAACTGATTTTGGACTTTGACCTTATAATGTGATAAATGAGACAATTGGACTCCAAGAAATAACATTCTTCTTAATTTCACATGATTGCTGGAACTCAGCAATTACACTGGCGCTGTGGTAGCGCTTTATTTAAAAATTTAGATAAATAAGTCATTTTT